>CANXYC010968664.1:0-98600 GCA_948193065.1 Aleurites moluccanus
TTTTTCAAAAACATAATATATATATATATATATATATATATATATATATATATATATATATATATATATATATATATATATGGTAATGAATATTTTTGGGTGATACATATGTGGAATGAATCAAGGGATTTCGAAACCTAAAAATGGTTGAAAGGAGAAACTTTTTGTTTCTCTGTGCATTGTACTGGTTTTCACTTTTCAGTATATAGAAAATTAAATTTCACATGTCAGTTCATGTTAGGTGCCGGAAATTACCACTTCTGTTCCTCTCTTTTTTTCTTTACTTCTAGCCTCTTTTTTTGCTTACTATATAAGCATGTAATTCATTACAGTTGATAGTAATTCACATTTGTAACATATAAAAATAATTATATAATAGCCTCTATTTTTTTTTTATTGTTGTTTTTGGTTTTATATTGAATACAGTTCTTTTTTATATATATACTGATTAGAATATTATGAAATATACATTATTTTCATTGTTATCAAATATATTGAATATTGTTTGAATGAAGACATATGGATATAGATTACAAACAAAATAGTATTGGAAATAATAAAACGGTTGAAAATTAAAGTTGGAAAAGATAATGATTAGACTACTAAATATTAATGAATTTTTAGTTGAATGATATAATTAGAGTTATTTTTAAATAAAAAGATTTTGAATATGAATTTTATTGGGAGTCAAATTTTTTAAAAATAAATTTTAATTAGATAGATCAATAGTCAAAGAAAATTAGTTCTATTATGTGATAAAGGAAGTTTCATTTATATCTTTAAATTTAGGGTTTTGGGAAGAAATATGTGTGGGGATGGTTTAAGCGATTGCAAGCTTTCCCTCTTGGGTACGAAAACATACAAGAGTATAAGTAGCCGGTAACACTGGAATCAAGGGCATCTAGGGCTTGATGCTGATTAAGTTATTGATGATTTGAAGGCAAAGACTAGAGCAGCCGAGCAAGAAGGATCTTGAACTTGGTGCTTCATTGACTAATCTTTACTTTGTTTTAGCAAACCACCAAACATATATTAACAAATATAAAAGAGATAGATATATAGTATTTCAGTATTGTAGAGGATCGAAACAAATTAACATGTAATTAAATTTGTTGTATTATTATATAAAGTGATGATGATGATAAGAGCATCGGTGATTTGTCGAATTTGGTGTACTTCCTTAGCTGTCTTTTGTTCACTTGGCTCTATGGAGGGGCCAATGTCCGAGAACCTGTATGCTCAACTTTCATGTTTGTCCACTTTGCTAATCCATATATCTCTAAATCATGGGATCTTTAACCATGCATTAAATCAAACATTTTCATTATAATTACACCTTAATTATTTTTCAAATTACATATATGGTTTTAGTTTAATAAAATTTTCATCTGATATCTATGAAATGGCTTGCGTACTTCACTAAATCAATAATATATTAGAGTTAATTAATTAAATTTGGTGTTTGTCTCACACGTTGTTTTCAACTATATATCTTAAGGTAATGACTAATGAGCATTTTTAAAAGCATATGCTAGATATAGGATCATATTCATGTAATTAATTTTTTTAGAAGCGAATTTATTGTTTTGGGCATTTATTCCAGGGAAATTCATGTGACAAATCAGTGAGAGACCATATTCACCCATATAATTAGAGTCATATAATGTTTAGATTATAGATGCAGGCTTGCTAGGCGTGATGCCCTTTGTTCTGCCTTATGTTTGTCTACAAATGTTTTCATTTTTAAAAGCCCCATCCCATCACAACTCAAAACACCATATAATGTCCTGCCACAAATATATCTAAACACAAACAGGTGCTGCATAAACCAAAAATTATATATCATCCAAATCGGCAATTTCTTATTACCTACCTGTGATGGTGAAATTCTAACCACCAATCATTGGAAGACACATATATATAATTACCAATTCCCATTTATATAAAAGAATTAAAATTGGTAGGTCAAATCTGGTAAAGTTTTGATTTAACAAGAAATAAAATTTAGTCGGCTTTATTTTGTTTCTTGTATTAATTGTATGTTCAAGTTAATATTACAACAAATCTTGCAGTGCTAATTAATTTTTAATATTAATTACAAATCTAATCACTGAATTAAACTTGGGTTTTTCTTGGAGTCAAAAGATTTGACTAGTAAATCAATCCTGTCTTGATTGCTTTTGGCAAAGAAAATATCGTAAATTCTGTCTTTTATCTTCCGGTAATCTAATGTTTGTTAGTTCCTTAATCCTAGGAGCTTCTTAATTAAAGGCTATACAATCAATTCGATGATGACAAGGTGATGGAATTTAAGTGGACAATATTAATATAATCATATTTTGTTAATGATCAGACAATAGGAAGCAAGTAATTCGGTAAATGACATCTTTTTTTTTTTTTTTTTTAGTTTTAATGGTTCTGTAAATTAGTACTGTGCTACACGGTTTTTCATCTAATAACCAATATCTAATTGAAATAAGCAATGATTTATAGTTTCTTGAGTTGATGGGAGACTCGGACTAATCAAACATTTGTATAGAAATTTAAAAGATGTTGAAAGTCACAGTTTATAATTTCCCTACCTAATTTGATGGGGGATTATGGTTGGCCGGTTGACTTGTTAGACTTTCCAGAAATGAAATTATGTTTGGGATTGACGTAATTTTCCTCCTAGTCTCCTATTTATTGAAATAGAATCCAATAAAATTATGGTAAGTCATTAACCATGAAACCCATTTTTTAAAGAATTATGAATATATCAAGAAGAATTATAATAATAAATAAGAGTATTTAAATTTTCCTTAAAAAAAAGTTAATTTCATAAATTATTAAACTACAAATTTCAATTTTCCTTTTTCATGCTTGTAGAATCTTTAATGAAAATTTTGATACATGAAATTTAAAAAAGAAGAAAAGAAAAATCTCATAGATTCTTTTTAGAGGAGACAGATGAATTCAAATATAAGATTTATCAATCAGAAGAAAATTACATACAAAAACTCTACAATCTAAATTCTTTTCTTTATTGATTGTATAAAGTTTATAGTTTTGTTATCTTTCTATGATTTTTTTTTTTTTTTGTATTTCTATCTTTTCATTTCATGCAGTTATAAAAAAAAAAAAAAATGCATGGATTAGATTTCTCATAATAGGCAAATTCATTCTGAATATCTAACACATATAATTACTAATTTTGAACTTTCATTCATTTGACAATTATCAAGTAAAAAATGGATTGGGATTGATGAAGAAAATTCGGTGATCATCTATTGCCTAACAGATTTTATAAAAATGAGTACTACAAGTCGTTTTTTATTCTAACCTAATATATAGAGTGGCTAATATAAAAGAAACTGGGTCAAATTAAAAAAAAAAAAATTGAGGAAAACAGGTAAAATACAAGTGCTTCAAAAGTTAAGTAATTTCATTAACTTGTTAAAAAATTTTCTATTTGTAAAATTAACTTTATTGCCAAGTTATTTAAAAAAAAAAAAAAAGGAGTAATTTAGCAAGTTATTTTATAAGAGTTTGATGAATGATATTTGGACTGAGTTTTTTTTAAAAATGATATTAGGTTTAAATGGTATGTATTTAACCTCCAAGATAAGCACATATTATTAGAGGGTCATACCAAAAACTTTCAGACGCTTAAGTTTATTTGATTAAAATGATTTAGATTGGATTTTTTGTAGATGTTAAGAAAAATTGCAATAATTATTGTGCAATTCATTAAAATTCTCTTCTAAATACTATGGAATTGTGAAATATTGATTCAAAATTCTATTTAGCTCATATAAGGAGAAGGGAAATTAATGAATTTCTTTAAAAAAAATTTAAATGATAAGAAACGAAAAAAATTGAAAAATTGAAAGGGTAATGTGATGATTGAATATATTTAATTTAATGCCTATGAAAATAATTCACTTTGCATTTATAATTGCACTGAAAGTGGATATAATATTTTTCAAAGAATAAATGTCATTTTCTTAAAAATAAATAAATAAAAGTCATGCAATGTTTGACGGAATTGTACGGATAGTCCAAAAACACTGGGTTTATGATAATCTAAGTTGTGTAATGTTGACTTTTGTAGTACACAAATCTAACGGATGAAATTCCCAGATCAACGCAATAGGTCCACGATGAAAGATGTGTGTACAGTAAAAGAGTGTGTTGATTTGCAACAAAATTACCGGATGAAGTGGCGATGACCATTAGGTGAGAAGCAGGTGATTTGCATCTCGATTCCCAAGTCCTATGCGCCATCGATAGAATTTGAAATATTATTTTTAACTTTTTAAAGTACATATTTTAAATACTTTTAATTTTTTTAATTATATTTCGAATATGATATCTTTTTAATTTTTAATTTTGTTGCTAATATCTTAAAATTAATATTTAAATATTTACAATCTAAATATGAATAAGTAAAAAAGAATTATTCATATTATATAATTTCTTCATTTAATAATAAATATTTTAATTATAAAATAAATAACTATTAAATTTTTTTATCTACTTTAATTTTTTTAATTTTTTAATTATTTTAATTTATTTTATTTTTCTATTTATCTCATATTTTATATCTTTTAAATAAATATATTATTATAATATTAAGATAAAATATCGTTTTGATTAAAAAATAATATAATTAAGTAGAAATATATAAAAAAAATTAAAATATTTATCCTGAAACAGAGAGAATAATTTATTATTATTTAAATTTAGATGTATTTAAAAGAAAAAATGTTCATTTTAATTTTATTTTTTTAAAATTTCTCCACCTACAACTAATGCAATGAATTGGGAAATAGATAAGAATTAAGGTTTTTTTTTCTGAGAGTTTTTGGGGAGCGTATTGTACACGGAGCATAATGGAAGGTAGAATAAATGTGACTCGGTTGTGGAACTAGAGAGAGCAGAGGAAGCCCAGAGACGTACAAATCCGATTTATAAATGGCGGCGAATTCTAGGTTGCCGGCCACGTTAGTTCTGGCGGTAAAAAAGTAATAAATATAAAAAAGATTACAGGTTAACAAACACCGAAAAACAACTCAACTTAAAGAGATGCTAAATTTATCAGTAAATTTAACGTTTTGCTTATTTAAATTTAGCCCACCCAGCACCAGAATGAAGTGTTATACACAAAAATACATACATTCCTGTAATTACCCTTTTTCCTACTCCACCCTAACAGTCACTAAAGTAATTACAGGAACAAAAATGTAATTACAAGATAATTTAAGTGGTCAAACAAGTGATATATTTATCTTGACCAAATAATTTAAACGGACCCGGTTATCTTGGGCCTCACGTGATAGGAATCACGCCATTCGAGATGCTGAGTAAACACCTCATGATGCTTTCCAATTGGGCTAGAATTTTAACCGTGGGCCCCTATATAACCACGTGTGACGTGTCAAAATCTTAATCTATCATCTGGATGTATATTGTATGTTTTCGACCTTGACCGTAATATTCAACCCGACGCATCGGCTTTCATATGACTTGCTCCGAATTAATTAAGCAATTAATAGAAAAATAAATAGCATATTAATATTAATATTTTTCATTTAAAAAAATAAAAAAGAATTAAAAATAGAAATTTAATATGAATGGAAATATTAATAATGGGCGTTTTCCAATTTCGGCTGTTTGGGATCCTATAAAACAGCGATTTCAGTGTTTTGGTATCGGATGTAACTATAACTCTGCATCTCTTTCTCTCTCTTTAGTAGTACTCCAGATTTTTCCCGTACGCTTCTCTTCTCTCTTCTCTCTTCTCAATCTTCCTCTTCTTTCTTGAGTTTCCATTTTTGCTTCTCTAATCAGCTACCAATATAGGAAAAAACAAGCAAATCAAAGGACTAGTGTTTAATTCATCTTCCTATTTTGCTTATTTCTACCCGCCGTTTTGTGAGTCTGTTGCTTCTTCCTTTAGGCCTTCTCACATTCTCTTGTTCTCTCATCCGTCTCTTTTTCAATAGTTCTATAAATTGAAACTTCTTTGTTAAAAAGTCTCTGTTGAAATCTTGAAAGGATATAAGATTTTAACTGGGAAAGTTTTTTTTTTTTTTTTTTTAATTATTAGTTCTGAATCAGCCCTGTTTTTTCAGTATTAGTCTTCTTCTCCACGGCTATTATTATTCACCTTTTATTCTCTCTTTCTCTATTTTTTATGCCTATAGGGAATCCAAGACATTATTAAAAAAAATATATCACAGAAATTATGGACGAAACTATCCTATGTCCTATGAAATACACAGAACACAAACAAGTTACTAAAAAATTCACAAAACCATCGTTAAAACCGGCCAAAAAGGTCTCTGATGAAAGGAATCGGTTAGAGCACAACCCACCGAGGCTTTTACGAATATCAGTTACCGACCCAGACGCCACCGACTCTTCAAGTGATGAAGAGGGCGAGTTTTTTACTCGGAAGCGAGTAAAGCGCTATGTCAATGAGATTAGCATCGAAGCTTGCTGTAAAGACACAGTTGCGATTTCCAATGGAAGAAAAAGAGGTGCTAGTGAGCTACCGGCGGCAACCCACCGGCCACTCAAATTAAATACAGCGACCACTAATGGCAGGAAGTTCCGTGGGGTTCGACAACGGCCTTGGGGAAAATGGGCAGCTGAGATTCGAGATCCTGCAAGACGTGTACGCTTATGGCTAGGTACTTATGACACAGCCGAAGAGGCTGCTATGGTTTATGACAATGCTGCAATCAAGCTTCGAGGTCCTGATGCTTTAACCAACTTCATTACCCCACCAGGAAGGGAAGAGCAAGACGAAGCAGAACCAGAAGCAGAACAAGTAGAAGAAAAGACAGAAATGAATACGACTTCAACTTCTGGTTACGAATCCGGCGATGAGGCTCACAATCTGGCATCTCCAACTTCTGTACTCAACTTCAGAACTCACTCGAGTGAAGAATCTGAACCACAAAAGCTGATTGAACCGTTGAAGACAGAACCAAAAATACAGAATAAGCCCGTCCAACAAGTAGTTCAAGAGTGTGAAGGGGAAACTGAAACCAGTTTATCCGATGAATCACCAGAATATTTATTGCCACTAGACTTGTCCTTGTTGGAAGAGCCATTTTTGAAGGATTTCTTTAATTTTTCGAGTACAGGACCTTCACTCTTCGATGACACAATTAAAACGAGCACCACCGTTTTACAAGAAAGCATTTTAAGCGAAGATTTCAGTGACATATTTTTGGGCACACTCCAACAACAAGAACAAGACTTTGGATCATCTCCGTCCACTTGCCAAGGAGATGATGACTTTTTCCAGGACATCGGAGATTTGTTTTTCTCTGAACCGCTAGTGGCACTTTGATACTGAGCCAGCCAGCCAGCCAGTGAGTTTTTGATATCTGTTAGTCACCGGTTGCCCCGTTTTACTTGCCAATTTCTCGGCAAATTTTGTATCGGCGGCGATTTTTTCCGACTAGTTTTGTTACTATTATATAATATAAATATATTATTTATTTGTTTGTTAAAAATATCTCCGTTAGAAAGAATGGACGGAGAATCGAGTGGAGCTTTGTTAAGATTTTGTACTTTATTATTATTTTAAAAAAATAATAATAATAAAAATTAGACATGCTAAGAGAGTGTATAATTCAGTGTTATTTTCCAAATCTTTTGTTTTGTTTAATTAATTATTTAATATTATCATCATTTTATTATAAAAATATGTAATAATCTTAAAGCGCCACAATGGCATTCTTTCTGCCCCAATACGTGTAAGCGTGATTTGCGGTTTGGCCGGTCGATTGAGTCAAGTCCGTGCGACTCGATGCGTGTGAAATCAAGACACTTAAATTCTAATTTTATTTTTATTTTTTAATTTTATTTTCCATTTTTTCAATATCTATGCCGGAAAGTCTAAAAGACTAAAAAAAAGAAAAGTCAATAATTAATGAGGATTATAAGGGAGTTAATATTATTATTAATTAGCTAATGCATTATAGACATTAGACTATAATTAAGATGGCTAATTAAGAATTTAAGATGGAATATGGACCAAAGAGTGAATGATATATGAACTTGCCACCTTTGTTGCTTTTAAATTGAAAATATATTTATGAGGGCTGATTCATTATTTGGTTGGATTTGTGTGTTGATTTGGATTAACAGAATTTAAGTTAGGTTTCATTAATTATTTGATTCGATTTTTATTGATTTAGTTCAAAAGTGTTAAAAAGTTAGGTTGAAGGTCAATTCATCAGAAAATTCTTAAGTAGTGGTTTCACTATTTCTTTTTTCTTCTAAAACCAAAATAATTTTTTATACTATTTATTTATTTATATTTAAAAGATACTATTGTAAATATTAAATTATAAACTAATTAATAGTGATAATGATCAGATGTATCAAATAATAATTAATTGATGAGGTGAATAAATTCATTTAAAATTTTTTCCATAGAATTGCTTATTTGATTTTAAATATTTTTCTCTAACTTTTCTAAATAAAATTATAAAATGATTTCCAAATAAGAAATAAAAAGAATTACAAATTGCCGAAATTAGTTTGTCTCTATCATAGTCTCAATTAATTTTATACCTCACGCCAAAAAGGGTTAAATTATTTTTTCACAACTTCATCAGTTCACAATCAAAGCATTCTTTTGAGCAAATACATATAAAATGAAGAAGATAAAAATTAAGGTTTTACAAAAAATAAAAATCGTACAAAATAAATGAAACAATATCACACACTCCATGTTCTTAAATATAATCGACAAAATGATAGTAAACGATGTGGTAATTATAATACAGTACTGAGTATTTCCTTGTTTTTTTTTTTTTTTTTTTTTTTTATTTATCAAAAGAAAAATATAATTCTCCAATCATCATTTGGCTTCATTAATTAGTGACCTAAAATAAAACAAAGAAATAGGTATAATGAGGAATTTATAGAAAAAAAATGATCAATAATATTTCAGGGTCCCCAGTCATATGCTATTGCTTCAACATTACTCAAAGAGAAATAACATTAAAAATCATATATACAATTCTTTCCAAAACCACATGGAGATTGAAGAATGTCGTTCTCTGTTGTCTAGTTTTACTTTCTTTCTAAATTATTATTTTTTTTTTTAGGATTTTGGTCAACTATTTATTATATATAGACAAGGTGGAGAAAATTTCCTTTTTCATACTTTTCTAGTTTTCTTTCCATACTTATAATTTTTTTTTTTTTAAATTCATATTAGCTTGTAATTTCAAGGAATCATAAATTATAAATTAATTATCTTTTTAAGAGATTATTCAATTTTAATAATTAAATTTAAGTTTTAGACCAACTAATCATGAATTTGGAAAAAAAAAATAAATAAATAATTATTATGTTAAATAATAGAGAGACCCACAAAGCTATTTTCATTGGAGAGTATCTAACTTAATTGAAACTATGAGGAGGAACTAAAAAAAAATTATAGAAAAAATTGTACTGGTACTTTTGCTTCACAGTTAATCAATGAAACATCAAACATATATAACATGGACATGAAAAAGTTCTCATAATTATGTCTCAGATCATATGATAATTAAAAATTAATAAAGATGTGGAAACAACAACTTGCCCTTCTCTTAAGGAAAAAGAAAAAAAATACAAATTGGAATAGGAATCATAGTCCAAGCTCCCTTCCGCACGTTCAACCATCAACATATAATAGGGCAAAAGACATATTGCCCATGATTATGTTTGGAACTAGCTGATATGCATTCATTTAGAGAGATATTAAATCAAAACATTTTCTTTTTTCTTTTTTTTAATTTGATTTGGACTGAAAGTCGTATTATTCGATTATTTAATCAATAATGTTAGATAAATATGAGTCATATCTCGTTAATTTTCTTGTTTATAAGCTTGACAAAAACCTGTAGTACATGAGATGCAGTGAACCCAAATGATACGCAGCTAAAGTGAACAAAAAATAAATGAAAATTGATAATTAGTTAATTATACATCTTTAATAGATTACTAGTTCAATGATTTAAAAAAAAAAAAAAAAATCATGATCGATTACTAAAATTATAAGAAACTATTAACAAATATTTTTTCCTTAATTGGAATTGTTTTAGATACAATTGGAGTTGACAAAATTTGTGATATTGAAATTGAAATGTAATTAGGTATTTGTGAATTTGAAAAGTAATTGGTCAGATTCATGAGAACAAATATGTGAACACGCTCATGTGTATGGGTAAGAAATATAGAAAGTTAGCTTTTATCTGAGATATGGATTTCTGAACAGTGAAGATTGAAAGATTATTGGAAGGGTCCCTTGATGGTGGTGGCGGCGGCAGCGGAGGTGATGGTTGCCGGTTTGAAAAAATAAAAAATAAAAAAATTCAAGAGATCGAGTCAAATATGGGTCGTGGTTCTATGCTAGGTGTGTTTTGTGACCCATTTCCCACTTTCTTACATTAATTGCATCTTTGTAAATTATGTGATTGCGCCTTTTTTTTTTTTAATTTTTTTCAACTTAATATTAAATCTTAATTAACTTCTGGAAAATGTGAAGGGTTGTCATTTTGTTTTCTTTTTCTCACACGTGTTGACTATTTTCCGAAAGCTTTGAATTTAGCCAGGTGGGAAACGCATGCGATCATATTTATTAGATTAGTATTTACTCATCAATTAATTTAATTTAATTCTTTCTCTTTTTTAAAAAATTAATTACCTATTTAATTATATAGTGTTGGATGAAATATTTTATAAGGGTTCAAGTTGTTTTTATTCATCAATCTTTATTCTTTCTACAGATCACTGATGCTGTTTTTCCCCCTTTTCTTCAATTAGTTTGGCAATTAAGTTTATTTTTGTATAACTTGCTAACTAAAGTCATAGGGGCATAATGGTGGAGTGCCACAAATATTATTCAACAATGGCGGCTTTATGTCAAGAAAAGCCATCGTAAATTTTCATTACATAACTTAGCAATAATGGATTAGGATGTTACAAAAGGCCTTTTTTTCATTGTCGTTTTGTTTGATACCCAAATAAAAATTCTCAGCATCAACTTGCCACATGCTCTTCTTAGTCATCAATGAATTGCTTATTCACTGTTAGCGATATTTTTTGTTTCATTATTCTATATATAACATACTTTGAATTAAAATAAAATATGAATTTTTTCCAAAATAACCCTTGAAATTTAATTCTAAAATAGTTTTAGCTATTTATTTGAAAATAGTATATGCTAGAACAGTCAAAATATGAAGAACTTGAAGGGTAAATTATAATTAATGACACAAGAATTCATAAACTTGTCTGCGCACAGAGCCACAGTAAATATCAAATTAGCCACTTCTGAGTCCTGCCTAAAGAAGTAAAATCAATACAGACTGGCAAATGCTATACATTTTCATAGCCACAGTATGACAAAAAGACCATAAAATCATCACAACATGATTACAAATAGAGCCCAGAAAATTTATTATACTCTTATTAAATTATATATACAAATATTAAATATATAATATGCTATATAGTAGTAGTATGCTTTTATTTTCTGTCCCAGACTCATGATGCTGCTTCCCTTCATGTGAGATATATATATATATATTTAATGTAAAATATTTTAAATTAATTATAAAAGTTTGCTTCTTCTGCAGTTTCTATTAAGGATGATGTCGAACTGTCATGTATGCATATTGCAAGTTGGAAGGTTTTTATCCTTAAAAAAAGAAGATTGCAAGTTGGAGTAATAATAATCGTAACTGATGACTACTTTTACGCAAAATATAAAGAGAGACTGACATTATTTGGTAAAAAATATTTATTTTTTTTACCATCTTTAATTATTCACTTGCTGGTATTTTCACCTAACCAATGCCTGATTCTCATCAAGCTTCTTGCTGTATTATATTAATGCAGGTACTTATCAAGTACGAACACTTTATTAAGTGCATGTTTTTTTTTTTAATTTATTTTACTTTTACGTAACGGCATTGGCAAAGATGTTAAATGATTATTTATATTTAAAATTTAAATTTATGATAATTTTAAATGATTATCTATCCAAATAAACTATACATTAATAGTAATAAATATAATTTAAGATTAAAGCTCAAACTAACTAAGAGAAATAATTTTTTTTTAATAGTTTATTGCTTGTATAATAATTTAATACAAATATAAAATGTTTTAATAAATAATTAAATAAGAAAAGAATATATATGTAGCCTTAACACTGTCAAGACAATATGTAGCCTTGAAAATGAGCAAAAATCTAAAAAAAAAGTCAAGAAATTTTAATTTTATTTGTAAGATGCAGATATATAAGTTACAACACAGGCACTCAAAACCAGAAAAAAAATTAAAAGAGAGAAAATACAAAAAGTTAGCATAAATTGTATGTAATATTAGTAGAAGGTCCCCTAATAAAAGTCTAAATTCTCTGAATATATATTTATTTATACACGACTGTTCACTGTAGAGAGTATTAAGAGTGTTTGAAAGAGGTGATGAGAAAGGCGCACCCTTTCTTACCTCATCAAACCCAAATTGGCACCTTATCATTAAGCTTCCAATAAGATTTCTCTGCTTCGTTGCAAAGAATTGCATGACATAATATTTTATCATCTCAATAAAACAAACCCAATATTGATGACACTAAACTATATACCATATGTAATTACTAATTAAGATTGATGTATATCATTCATTATTTGAGCACCAATATTCAATTAAACCTCATTAAAACCAAAAAATTTTCGAAAACTTCAATATGGACCACAAAATTATAAATTTTAATTTAATGATAAGGGGTTGTATGAATTTCAGTCAGAAATCAAATTTATGGATACCCCAAAAAAAGTTAGACCTCTCCATATAGGTAGCCGGCGATAAGAGTAAGTGTGGTTGGGGGGAGGGGCCATTGGCTACTATTTGAAGAGTAGAGAAGTTAGACAGGGGAGAGGTGCAGGGCTTTTATGTTAAGAGAAAGGTTAGGTGAGATTGAGATTGAGATTGAGAACAAGTTGAGAGAAGAAGATGAGGTGTATGTAGGCTTTTAAGTTGCAAGTTGCTAAGCTGAATGAATGAACAGCGACAACAGCTAAACCGCTTTCTTTTCTTCTGCTTTTGTTTTTGTTTTGATTTCTCCTTGTAATCTTCAATGCCTTTTTTTAGGTCCCTACTTTCAAAACATAGCTATCGCCTGATGTTCTTAAGTTTCATGCACTTCCCAATGATTTTACCCATTTATGAAATTAAAAAATAAAATAAAATTTATTTTATATAAAATCATAAATGGAATTGGTTTCATTTCTATTTTTACCTCACTTGATTTTCCAGTCCATATGAAAAATTTTGACTACTTGTAATCGACAACTTAAAGTCGGTAACAACTTGATAAGAAAAGTAATTATTTTACAAAATTTATTAACTGTTTAACAACAAGTGGGAGAGGATTTGCAGAGGTAATGGCCCACCCCATTTACAAATTTCACAATCCTACTCAACCTAAATCATAATTAATTAGTGTTAATCATAACATTTTAGCTCAACATCTCAACAAGAGTTTGACTAATCAAGTGGTGCGGAGCGTCGTTTCATCCACGTGTCATTGTACAGTGATTGTCCATTCTCTAACTTTGGGCCCCATAAAAATGAAACCATAGGATTTCTATCAAGAGCTGCATGCACATGCGAATCAGACTTTTTCAAAATAAAGGTGGGCCCTGGGATCTTAGCTCAACAAGAAATATTTAAACAAAAGAGACAATCAGATGGTATGGCACGTGAATTATGGATGGGAGTACTGCACCTGGTTACAGTTAAATTTTTCTTTATCCACGTGGCCATCATGATCAAGGGTCAACACTCAGAATTATGAGATACGTGGCTCTGCCACCATCTTAGAAACTTTATTGATCTGAAATCATGCACATCAAAGGGTGTCCAAATGCAACCAGAAGAGCTAGCCCAAATTGTTGTCCAAAATTTCCTCAAATATATATTTTTATTAAAATATAAAAATAAATCAATAATACCATTTTATCTTAATTTAAAATAATAATAATAAATTAGTAATAAAGTATCATAAATGTTAACTTAATTGACAAAAAAGCTTATTCGTTTCCTTATTAATCAATTTTGTTAGAAATAATAAAATCTTGAATACATAGATCAGACATTTGAGGTACTCTTAAAATCGTCCAAAAAAATTAGTCTCTGTTCGTGGAAATTGATCCTGTGGTAATCTAATTGACTTAAAATAAATTAGTAATAAAGTTGTTAATCATTTGAAGGATTCGAAATCTAATTTTTTTTAAAAACAAATGTGGGCGGATGCAAAGTGAATTTGAATTTCACCTACCGGCAAGCAGGTGATGATCAGAGAAAAGGGAAATGTGTGGAGATGGTTTTATTTTTTGGAATTTTCTTCATTTCAGTTTTTAAATTCAGGCTAGAAAATTTTTTAATGTTGAATGGTAGCACATGGAAACTCTCTTTTTCTTTTCCTTGTTAATAGTAAGTGGGTGTGTATATATATATATATATAATCGTGAAAATAATTTTTCCTCACAGGTTGCATTCTCCATTCCTTTCCAGCAAAGAATTGACAAACAAATCAATTTAGAGAAAATCTGCAATTCCCATGGTGGGGCTTAACTCTCAAAGGAGTGTTTCATGCCCTGCTTTACTTTTAAGGAAGAAAAATATATCATTTGTTAAAAATATAATACAGAAAAATAGTTTTAGATTAATTAAATATAAATATATTAAGTATTTAAGATAAAATAGGTTTTTCAATCTTAATATAATATCAAAACAAGTTTGACTTAATTTTTATTTTGAATCTTTAGTCTCAGCAACTTAGTTCGTTATTGACGCTGTAAGAGAAAGTATTTCAACGTCAACTAAGTGTCTCTAATTATATTTGAGGGAGAGTGTAGTCTCAAATTCAAGTGAATGACAAATAATCCAGGCATAAATGTGGTGATGACCAACTAACTAAATGGCTAGTTGTTTCTTGATTTTTCCCATTTTTTATTTGGAAGTTCAATTTTAGCGGCTCCGTCTGATATTATCATTGTATTTCAGGGAATATTTCAAGTATTAACTCAATGTTCTCCCATATTATATCTGAGAGGAAGTGTTAGAATCTCACATTAAAAATAAATGAAAATACTTAATATATATATATATATGTATGATGAGAATCAATTGCCTAAATAATTAGATTTAATCATTTTAATCATGATAATACTTAATATATTAATACGTGTTGTATGTTTATATTCTTAGCATCCTTTTACATTTATCTTCCCCTCCATTCATAAAAACTAATATCATTGCTAATATATTTGTTTTCTACTATCATTGTTTAAAAGAAAAAAAAAGGATTTTAAATATTATCAATTATACTGGATCATATGCTTATTTATTTATTTTTAGCATTGGAAAAGACAATTGAATGTAAGTCTATTGAATAAATCATAAATTTCTTTATTTTTATGTTATGTCTACTTGGACGTTTTAGATATTGCAATAGATGCAATTTCTTTTTTTTTTTTTTTAACTTTAATTTCTTTTAGGGGAAAAACAACTCGAATTTGAATGGTTAAGTGCTAATTAATTTCTTATTGTACAAAATTAATTAATTAATTTTAAATTCAAATGTGATGCTTTTTCCAATATAATGGATTGGTAAACAAAATAAAATATATTTTATTATGATTCTAATGATCAAATCACCAAATTAATAAAGTGAAGTGTAAATTCAATTTGCAACTAAATTGTTTTAAATTAATTGCTCTTCCAGTTTGAACATTTATTATTTAATTTCAACCTTTTAGAAATTTCACATACTAACACCGCAGCATAGAGATAAAATAGAAGTGTCACCGTCAAAAGAGGGAAAAGAAGCTGACTTTAAAGTGGAAACAGGGAAACATGTATACATAAATTTTAAAAGTAGACCTGTAGAAAAATTGCAGCACCTAATCCATGTCCCACTTGGGATTACGGGAAGATTATAAAGATGAAAAATGTAGAGACAAAGAAAAGTAGTATGTTTCTTCTTTTCCTCTCAAATTCCAAAGGGAAATCTGTTTGTGTTTATTGATTGGAGAAGTTCTTACTTATTTATCCAATTACAAGTCAAAGAAAGTGCTCCAAATTATAAGCTTAATTATGTGTTCAAACTTTAATTTTTTGAGTTATGCCTCCTAATCCCTAATCTACTAATTAAAAAGCACTCTTGTAACTTTGCTTAAATAAAAAATATATAGACCTTTCCGACATTCCCTTTTTCACTATGATTTTTGCTAATTAACATCTTCCTTTCTATTACGTGTTTGACCTAATTTTTATTTATTTTATTTTATTTTATTTATTAAAACATCAACCTAAACAATACTCATATTAGTTGGAATTGTTGAATTTTTTGAATAATAATATTCATTTTTTTTTTTAAAGTTCAAATTATTTTTGACTGAGTCAGGATTAAAGACCAAACCTTTTGGCTTAGAGAATTAGTAAATACTTCTATGACAATTCACAATTGCTTCAAGATAATGATGTTAACGAGTGGGCTTGTGAAACATATTTCTGGGCTTTGCTGTCACTATAATGCTATTTGAATTTAATGCGCCTTTCAGTTTCAGTCTATAATCTATAGATGACTTCCAATTCCAAGTCAATTCTACACTTATTATCAATGATTTTCGATTTTGAAGTCCAATAAAAGAAGAATGACCCGAGAAAGCTAAAGATCTAGAGCAAAACTTGAATTTCTGTAGCAATTTGCACCTCCCTTATTGAAAAACTTTCAGAGTCATGGGTCCAGATCCATTTCATTGTCTAGATTTTCTAACTATCCAGCCCATTAGAATAACAATTGATTCGTTCCTTAATTTCCAGTTAACAATAGCCCATTTACTGCAACAGAAACCAATCCTGGAACAGTACTCGCGAACAGCGACAAATCAAAGCAGACTCGATAAGGTCGAGTTTTATATTACTGGGAGCTCCATAATGAGCAATCCTATCATAGATTATCCGTCCAATAACATTTTAATATCTTATCATACAGACAACACGAGACAAGACAGCATACCATAATTCAACTACAAACACCAGCCAATAAAAATATATTTTGAGCTCCTCAATTTACTGTTAGAGGGATAAATACTAGCTCATCCATTTTCGTACATTGCAGGGTTAGAATGTTATACAACACCTGTTATTCCCTGAAGTGAATTTACTGGACATCTTGCTGCTCATTTTAGTGGCTTCCTGTCATATAAAGAGTTAGTCTTTCTATTTGATATTTGGTTAGTGTATATAACATGGAAGCAAAAATAGAAAGTAGCATTCACCTCAGTTAGAATTTGGGGCAAGCATATACATGAATTTCAAAGGGTAAAAGAAAGATTATCAACCACTAACTGAATAGTGCTGTAGGCACCTCAATTCCATTCCTAATTAATGAGGATCTGCGAAACTATGGTAGTCTAAAATTCAGCACCAAATTATGTTAGACTCCTTTGCAAGCTCGCGGGAAGAATTGGAAAAGTAACCAAAATTTTGACTTGTAACATCAGCATGGCTTCCCATTAACAATTAAAAGCTCGTTGATTGCCTCAACCCCTGGCCAACATCACATCCAATTGAGTCAGATTACCATTAGATGAAGACCCTTCTATCCGAGGAGCTTTTCTTGCATTTCTATTGCTATATATAAGTTCTTCTTGCTTATATGGATGCTCCTTGTAAGCTAATTGATGCAGATGGAGCATTGCAATCATGCTAACTGCAAACACAGCTGCATTTCCCAGCATCCCACCCATGTGATCCAATTTAAGGGATTTCCTCACGAAATTGAAACTTGAAATGAGAACTTTCATCACTATATTAGACCCCTTATCCTCACATCTTACAAGTTTCTCACCTGAACCATAAAGGTTTTCAGGAGAAACAAAGCGACTTGCATCATGTACATCCCCAACAAAAGCTAGAGCTTCTTCGATGACTTTGTAATTCTTACCATGGTGTTCAGCCAATCTCATTGCAAGAACAATCCTGCTTTGTTCTAATCGAGCAATTGCAGCATCTCTCTCAGCCCGCTGTTGTATTTGTACAGTCTGCAAAACACAAAAAAGCCATGTATGTCTCCTAATAAATCTAAGAATTAGGTATTAAACCTGAATCAATTATGTTCATATGCATAAACTGCAGCAACAAAGGCAGATACTACTACACATCAAGGCGACCGGAAAAACTCAACAAAGTCTAGGACCAAATTTACGCTAACCTTATAGAACACTCTTTCTTCGTGATTTTCCTTTTCATCTTGACCAACTTTCTTCTACACATTCAACTTCTAGACCTAGTGTTAGACAAATCGCATTATATCTAATTGCAATCTGTAAAAATCTCTTAATTCAATCCCTTAATGACATTATCACAATAATCCTAGCAATTAAAAGGGAAAATTGCTTCTCCTAACTTTTTCTCACCATCCAAACAGAAATCAAGCAAAATACTGACAGCAAGAACAAAGCAAAGAAAAATAAAAAGAAAACCCTAAGAAATTGGACTTACATGGAAGAACTCCAACTGATCCTCGAGGTTCTCGAGAGCAGTCCTGATGGCGTTGAGACTCTTAGCCTCTTGAATCGCGGAGTCATTATCATCGACCCTAAAATCCTTGACGAAGATAAATCCAGACCGATTCTCATCAACGGCGTCGTTGTATAGTTTCTTCTTATCAGACTTTCTTATGTTTCTGGCGGAATTGAGAAAGTGGGTTCGAGAAATTGAGTGAATGGCGTCGCTCAACTTATCGTGAAGGTCCCAGATTTTCTCAAGAACGGCTTCAATTTCTTCAATCTCCATTTTCCATTTCATGTGGGAAAATTAGGGAAAGCCAAGCAAAATTACCTGCTTATAACCTCATCATCTCCAATATAACCAACTAAAAATATGATATATTATCAATATATTTTATGTCAATTAAATTTATTTACTCTATTTAAATAATAAAAAAAAAATACAAATTTTGAATTCAAATCCCTCAATTTATTTATTATAGTTAGTGTGTGACAATTATTAAAAATAAATTTATCTTAATATATTTCATCCATCTTAAAAAAAATAATTTTTTTTATTCATTTCAAAATATAGTCATATTTATTTTTTTAAATGTTAATTTAATAAATAAATATTAAGTATACTCTTTATTAATTTATATCAATATTATCACGTATATTAATTATATTTTTATTTTTCAGTTAACTAAAAATATAAATATTTTAATTATTGTAAATATTGAAAAATAGAAAAAATATTAAAAAGTGTATAATATGAACATTTTAAATATAAATATTTTAGGAAAAAGTGATAAAATTAATATGATAAATTAAAAGTAATTAAATTTTTTAATTTACGCATAAAATGAAATTAAACTATTTTTTAGAACGAAAATATTATATATATATATATATATATATATATATATACTCAATTTAACAATATACAGGGATGTTTGTTCGTCCAGTTAATAAATTGAAATTTTGAAATCAAATGAAGGAGGTATTTGGATTTTTAATTTATAAATTTAAAATTTATTAAATTTTTTAAAATTATTTAAAAATATTAGATGAGTTTTTCCATAATCACTTATTTTAGAAATAAACTCCTACTTAGATTTTATTAAAAAAAAGGGTTGAAGAGGTTATTGTGTCAAAAAAATAGTAGTTCTTGCTGTGTTGATTTTTTAAAACCCATTATAATATTATAATATTTATTATAACAAATTTAATGACATATTTTTTATATGAAATAAAAAATAAAATGAATCTAAAAATATATATTAGAAGTGTGTTAACTCTAGACTATTAGATTTTAACAGTCTAGATTTAATATATTTATATTATATTTTTTAAATCTATTTGATTTTTATTTCATACAAAAAATATGTCATTGAATTCGTTACAATAAATATTATAATATTATAATTTTTAAATATTTTTACAAAAAAATTTTGAACTCTAAAAAACCAACATAATAAAAATTACTGTATTTTTTACTCAGCCCCTCAACCCATTAAAAAACTAATTTATAATTTCATAATTATTTATTTGGCTTCAAGCTAATCACTCAAAAATATTGTGCGCTATAAATTTTTTAAGTAATTAATGAATTTTTAATTTTTAAATTGAGGTTCAAACTCCTGCATTGAAATATGTATATATAGTAATTAGATATCTCAAACTAATTAATCTCATCAATCCTGAATTTCATTTAAAAAAAAATCATCATTTTCGTAAGAAAATTTATAGTCATTTTATTATTTTTGTTGAAAACGGCCAATGAGATCGCTAATAATCATGTTCTCCACTTTTTAGTCTGAATTTTGTTTGAATTAACTGTGTGTAGCAATTGTTAGTTGTTGGTGATAATTATTAAATAACAACTGATTAGATTTGGGCATATTTCAGAAAATCTAAATTCGACCTATTTAGTAATAAAAATATTTATCTCGAAATGGGGTGAGACGAGACGGGTATCTCTGTTTATATATATATATATATATTTATTTATTTTTAAATATCCATACAATATAATTTATATTTCACATAAAAAATAATTATAAATTATATATAAATAAAATATTAAAAAATAAAAATATATATAATATATATAATCGGATCGTATATTATTATTATTCGAATCAGACCCGAATCCGTCATGGGTATAAAATAAAAAATCCATCCTATCTCATTTACTAAACGAGTCGGATATTATCCGTCCGTTCGAGTTGAATTGGGTCAGGTATCCATAAGACGAGTCAAAATTACCATTCCTAATTAGCTCATAGCTAGTGGTTACTATCTAATAGCTGATTGTTTTAAGTGTTTAATAAAATTATTATTAGCTGTTAGCTGTTAATATGTTTAATAACTATAAAAGATAAATATTAATATTTATTTTTTTTATTTAAATATTATTTTTAAAGAATAATATATTTTTTTATTTTAAAAAGTTGAATTTTTTTTGAAAAGTTTAAAATTAAATTATCTTATTTACTATTTAACACTTAACAACTGTGAATAATCAAATATATATGATATTTGGGAACCAGAAAGCTAATAATTATAACAATGAAAAATACTTACCTACAATGCGTGTAAAAATTTATCTCAAACATATAATCAATGAGTGATAAATATTTTAATTAACATTAACTCTTTTTTTTTTTTTTTGTCGGAGTGAAAAAAACACAAATATTATTTTTTTCCCTATATATTTATTTTCTTCTCATTAGATGAATATATAAATCTATATAGCTCCAAATATTTTTTTATTTCATGAGATATTATTTATACTTTATGAGAAATAAATACTATATACAATCTATCAACAATAAATTCGGAGTACAAATTCATAAATTTTAATAATCCAACATAAGCAGAAATAAATTCAATTACTTTTTGCACAAGTCGAACTTTGCCCTGGAAATAAGTACCAAGCCTCACCGTTAGCATCCATATATAAAACGTTAACTAACAGGAAATCTAATATTAAGTACCAAGCCTCACCGTTAGCATCCATATAAAAAACGTTAACTAACAAGTAATCTAATATTAATCAAGTCAATGAACAATTAATTTCAAACAGTAAGGCTTGTTTATATCAGTGAGCTTAAGAATTGGCTAATTAAGCCAGGCGATTAGTCCCACTAATAAGTACAATAACAAACCAGATATTTTCCATAAGCATATCCCTCATATATTCCTCTAACAATGTCTTTTTATTCTCAAATAATAGCCTAGTGATCATCATCGATTATTATATATATGTAAATGTAACCAAAGAGAGTAGACTCTAGCTAGCTACAAAAATGGCTTCTAATATACCAGTGTTGAATGCACTAGATACAGCCCGAACCCAATGGTACCATATCACAGCCATTGTTATAGCCGGAATGGGTTTTTTCACCGATGCATATGATCTCTTCTGCATCTCCACTGTCTCTAAACTCCTTGGCCGCCTTTACTACTTCGATCCAACCACAGGAATTCCCGGCAAGCTTCCGACAAATATTAACAACCTAGTGGTGGGTGTAGCGCTTGTTGGAACTCTAAGTGGTCAATTGGTATTTGGATGGCTCGGAGACAAACTTGGTCGCAAAAAGGTATATGGGATCACGCTTATTCTCATGGTGGTTTGTTCCATATTTTCGGGTATTTCCTTTGGATCCACTGCAAAATCTGTCATAGGTTGTCTTTGTTTCTTCAGATTTTGGCTTGGATTTGGTATTGGTGGAGATTATCCTCTTTCTGCTACTATCATGTGTGAGTATGCTAATAAGAAAACGCGCGGGGCTTTTATAGCTGCTGTTTTTGCTATGCAAGGAGTTGGGATTATTTTTGCTGGTTTGGTTTCCATGGTTGTTTCTAAAATCTTCCTCAATAAATTTCATGCTAACCCATTTAATCAAGACCCAATTCTCTCTACACAGCCGGAAGCAGATTTCCTTTGGAGAATTGTGTTAATGGTTGGTGCATTTCCTGCTGCTCTAACATGCTATTGGAGAATGAAAATGCCTGAAACGGGTCGTTACACGGCTCTGGTTCAAGGGAATGCTAAACAAGCAGCAATGGATATGGCAAGGGTTCTTGAAATTGAAATTGAAGAAGATCAGGAAAAGATAACGCGGTTTAAAGCTTCTAATAAGTATTCATTATTTTCTAATGAGTTTTACAAAAGGCATGGGCTTCATTTGATCGGTACTATGAGTACATGGTTTCTACTAGATATAGCCTTCTATAGCCAAAACTTAAGCCAAAAGGATATTTACCCTGCTATAGGATTAGTAAAATCAGCCGAGGAAGTTAATGCTATAGAAGAAGTTTACGAGAACTCTCATGCAATGTTTATTGCAGCATTAATCGGCACATTTCCTGGTTACTGGTTCACAGTGGCTTTTATTGAAGAGCTAGGCAGATTCACAATCCAGCTTGTTGGGTTTTTCATGATGTCGATTTTCATGTTAATAATGGGAATCAAATACGAGTATCTTAAAGATCATAACAAGTGGCTATTTGCACTTCTTTATGGACTAACATTTTTCTTTGCAAATTTTGGTCCAAATAGCACAACTTTTGTTTTCCCAGCTGAACTATTTCCTACCAGGTTAAGGTCTACATGTCACGCTTTGAGCGCTGCTGCAGGGAAGGCTGGAGCCATGATTGGAGCATTTGTAGTTCAATCGTATACTTTAGATGGACAAGTATCGAAAATACAGCATTCTTTGATGGTTTTGGCCTTTACTAGCATGATTGGGTTTTGTTGCACGTTCTTGCTGCCGGAGACCAAAGGACGGTCTTTGGAGGAGATTTCCGGTGAAGATGGTGATGAGGATGGGAAGCGTAAGGTTAAACGATCTTATAAGGCGGCTCTGGCTAGGCAAAGAAATAGCATGGAGGGGTGAATTAATTAATTCCCTTTGCTTAATACATAAAAAGTTTATGTGACCGGTTTAATAAATCAGCAATACATACATGCAGTATATTTGTGAAGCTGTATGGAGAAATTTAGAACTTAATTATATTATATATCAATGTATAGAAAATACACCATTGAAATGGATTTTGATAAAAATAAAAGAATAAAATTTAATTTATATACTACCTTTTTAATAATGAATTAGTAATAATTAAATACTTGGATTAAACATTAAAAATTGATTATATTCATATATGAAATTGATTTAACATTCTAGTTGCCCTTAGAATACATAGTTAAAATCTCATATGTAATTAATCATATAATTTTGACTTTAAAGTAAATAAATAAACAAATATAAAAGTTATGAGAATCATAATTTAAAATTTTAAAATATGTTTTTTACAGCATCAGAAAAATGTATAATTATAACATTAATATTGAATTAATAGCCTTAGGATTGAATGCTTGTTTCGTGATGTATGACACAATGACTCAAAATTTTTTTGCTCCTTTTCCTTCAAAAAAATTTCATGTACCTTATAAAAAGAAAGAAAGAATCACCTCTTATACAGCCGGTTAATAAGGAGGTCTGGCCACCTTCTTCTTGGCCCCACTCACCTTCAAGCTAGCTATTAAATATTTAAAATAATAAAAAAATATATATCGTCATCCAGAGAAAAAACTAAAAAAAATTATTTTAAAAAGTTAAAATTAATAGAAGAATAAAAAAAATTAAAGTTGAAAAATAATAATATAATATAATTTTTATAAATTAATATTCGATAAATTAAAAATTTATATTAAATAATAATTTTTTATATTTTTAATTTGAGTTAATAAATTAAATTATTAATTTTAATAAATTAATAAAATAATATAATTTTATTTATATTATAAATTAATAATTTATTAATATTATTTATATAATAAACTATTAATAAACTATTATACTTTATTAAAATATAATTTTAAAAATTATTTTAAATCTAAATAATTAAACTTATTTTTTTATTATTTTAATTAGTTTATATTAAATTCATCATTTTTTATTTATTTATTTAATTAATATTTGAATGATCGCATATTATTTTTATTTTATTTTAATTAATTTATATTAAATTGAACATATATTTTTTTTAAATTATTTAATTTATATAAAATTAATAAAATATAATAAATTTTTAGTTAATTAAACATATTTATTAAATTATAAATATTTTTTTAAATTAATAAATTATTATGATAAAATTTATGAATTTTTTTTTTTTTTGGAGAATAAAATTTATGAATATAAATCATATTAATTTATAAAAGTTATATTTTACGTCTAATTATTTAGTTACACACCGAGAATCGCGCCTTGTCTCAGGAAGCCCTAGAAACTAAAATAAAACCAACCGGCAAAACGTTTCTCACTTGTAAGATTAAGGCACTGTTTGCTTCCCCTTCACTCGTTTTGAGGAAAGGCAAAGTCCTTTCACTGTTATTTGCGTGCTATTACCGTTGGTTTTAGCAAAAATTCAGTGGAATTAGCGCTTTCCTTTCTCAAATCAAAATTAACAAAAAAAAAAGTCACCAAACGTGGTCGTAAATTCTAGAAGAGCTATTTTTCTCCCAGGAATATGGAAAATTGAAAATTGCTTTATTTGCTTTTTTTTTTTTTCCATCAATAAACGAATATTTGATTTCTCACGTGAGAAAGGCCTCTTTATCTCAGAGTGATCATCGGTTTCGATCAAAAGAGATGGCGGAGATTGAGCGAACTCAGAATTCATGGGTGAGTACAGAGCAGACCTCGAGAGTCGAAACCAACGGTCACGATTTATTAATGTCGGAATCGGTGATGGTTGATGGAGCAGAGCTTGGATTTTCTGATTCCCAGCCTCATCAATCAAACAATAAATCCAATGGAAAATTAGGGATTACTGAAAGAGCTGTATCTGCTGCCGGTGCTGCCTTCCTATCAGCAATTTTAGTTAATCCTCTTGACGTTGCCAAGGTAATCCCTGTGCAATTTCACCAATGAAATTTGTTATTTCTTTTTGTTTAATTGTACTGCAATTTTGTTCTCTAATTGTTTCTCCTTGCTGCATTTGAAATGTAACTGCAAATTTGTATTGTGAATGGTAGAAGGTACTATTTTTCTCAAGTTCTGAATGTAAACTGAAACCATCTTTTTTTTCTCAATTTATTATAGACTAGATTGCAAGCGCAGGCTGCAGGAGTTCCATACTCCCACCCACTTAGTAACATTATTAGCAGAATGACATATTTTGGGCCAAACATGGTATGTGTAGCCTTTTAGTTTTCTATAGATGTTTATGAATTGTGTCATTTGTCTTTAACCTAAGTTTTTAATTAGTTGTGCATATGCTAAATGTTGGTCTCAGATGTTTGCTGATCTAAGATGTTCTCCATCATGTACCCGTGCTGGAGTTCATGGAACAGTATCTATTTGCCCTCCTGATTGTTTTCAGTATAAAGGAACTCTAGATGTCTTCTACAAAATCATACGACAGGTTAGTGTTTTCTTTTTTATTGTGCTTTTATCATGGGAAGATGAAATGTTTGTATATGTGTTGTGCAAGTGGGGTAGATGTTTGTCTCAAATCATATGACATTTTTGGCTTGACAGTGAGAGAGATGCTGCAGGCACAGCATGTTCTAAAATAGCTTGAAAAGATTGTGATATATGCTTCCTCTTCTAGATTTTTTGTTTGCCACATAAGTCTGTCTCTGAGTTGTCAGTAAACTTGAACCACTGTCAATTTCTTATTTGGAGGAGATACATTGCAGGAAGGAGTTGCTAGGTTATGGAGAGGCACAAATGCAGGTCTGGCCTTGGCTGTACCAACGGTAAATTCCTTGATCTGTATGGACATGCCCATTGACATTCAGCATTATTGATTTATGTCAAAACTCTGTAATAAGTCAGCTTTTATTAATGATCCTTCCAATTTTTGTGAAAACAGGTGGGAATCTACCTACCATGCTATGATGTGTTTCGCAACTGGATGGAGGATTTTACATCTCATAATATTCCTGGTGCAACACCATATGTGCCTTTAGTGGCAGGTTCACTGGCGCGTTCTTTAGCTTGTGCAACTTGCTATCCCATCGAACTTGCAAGAACCCGCATGCAGGTGCTATTTGATATACTTATACTCTTTTTTTTTTCCCTTTATAGAAGCATAGGGATGAATTTTGAAAGATTATCGTCTTTCATGCATGAAAACTGAACATCTTTGTTTTGTTGGCGGTCCCTTACTATTTTTCTGCATTCTCTCTGGTAGCTTCTTATTTTACTACTATGTTACGATTGTAGGCATTTAAAGCATCCCAAATTGGTAAAAAACCTCCTGGAGTTTGGAGAACTCTGCTGGAGGTCCTCTCCCATGTCAAAAGCACAGATAACATCCAAAACAACTGTAAGTTGATTTTTTTACTGGTATGGCTTTGAATCTTCTTTTCATTGCACATTGAGGGAGTTTGGAATGAAACAAGTGATGGGAAGTCCAGTATTATGAGTACGCAGATAGCATTCCAAATTATCATCCAGAATATTTAATCATTAGTGTGCCTTTTGGTATATGAAAAACTAGTTAAACACTTTCTTATCTGTAGTTTTACTTGCAACAGTGAGAGGCTACCGCATGTTGTGGACAGGCATGGGGGCACAACTTGCTCGTGATGTTCCATACTCTGCAATTTGCTGGTCGACCCTGGAGCCAGTGAGAATCTAACTGTTTGGTTGTTCTGTAAATTCACTTTAGATGTTTCCCTTCTGTTTTTTGGGCTAATTTAGTGTTCAATGCTGTATTTTTTTGGCTGTTCTGTAAATTAATTTCCTCATTTCTGTTGGTATAGATCAGGAGAAGATTATTAAGTTTGGTTGGTGAGGAATCTAGTGTGGCAAACGTCTTTGGAGCAAACTTTTCCGCTGGTTTTGTTGCTGGAAGTCTTGCTGCTGCCGCTACCTGTCCTCTAGATGTTGCAAAAACCCGAAGACAGATAGAGGTTATTATTTCCCTCTACTTATTTGGCATGCAAGTTTTTAGGCTGATGTTGACCATCTCTATATCTCTTAAGATGTTCATTTTTGAATATGGTCTCCTGTCCTTAAGGAACTAGTGAATGTGGGTTTTGGGTTTTTATGATATTTTGAAGGGAGAAAAAATATAGGAGGAAATAATATGGAGAGAAATTACTTCAAGTCCTTCTAGTTTATAGAAACGAAATATGATATCACAATTTATGATGTAAAATGGAAATTGATATGTTTCTCTCTTGACTGATAGTATCTGAGAAGTTTGATGTCTTTCTGTCTGACAATTTTGAAATCTTCATCTTTTTCAGAAGGACCCTGTAAGGGCATTAAGGATGACAACACGGCAAGTATTGATGGAAGTTTGGAGGTATATTTCTTCATGAATACGAGTGTTTTTGTATTGTGTACTACCTTCCTTACTATTAGTGGAACAGTTAGGTTTTCTAGGTAGACTTTAGGAGAATCACCTGATCGTAGCCCTACTGATCTTGTGATGTTTTGTCCATCGCCTTTTACAAGAGAAACAATAACATTCATTCTCCAAGGATGTCTTTAGATGCTTTAGTCATCTGACTGGGAGGTTCTCAACAATCCTTCACATCAGATGCTTTAGTAATCTGACTGAGGTTGATGGAATGCGTTCAGAATATCTTTATACCACTTTCAGTTATAAAATACAAATTATCTTCTTGACACCCTAGTGGTACCCTTTTCCTATTGTGGCATAAGAAATTAAGAGAATCTTCTCTGTAAATTGAATACCTTCATTAATCAGGAGCATAATGTACTGTATCTTGGAATGCTTTCTGTGTTTTGTTGAAATTCCAAGAACAATTAGATCGTGTAGATTTCTCCATACGTTCTTTTGATTTTTTACTTCTAAAAAAATTATATAGCAAGCAAGATGTTAGGTTAAATCATGTCGTCTAGCCATATGGGTTCTTCTTGGCATTGTTATTGCAGTTAGATGTGATCAAAGAAAACCAAAAAACTGGAAAGAGCGATCTAAGTGTATAATTTGATTTTGGTTTGGTTACTTTTTCCCGGGTTCAATTTCGATTTTGGATGATAATCAACCTAACTGAAAGTAAATGATGTAAATTATACATCTTTCATTAGTGCCAGCTGAGTTGAGTTGGTTAGGAATGGTATCTTCCTTATTAAGGTCTCAGGTCTCAGGTCTGAGACTGATTCTGTTTTTTTTTATCTTATTTTTTTCTTGTTCTTGTGTGTGCCACATCCTGTACTTTCTAATAATTGTGAATGATTACTTATTTGTATATGGAGACATCTATGCCACTTTAGCGCCTTTCTTTAACATTTCTGCCTTGTCCTCTCTTCCTCTCTCTCATTCTTTTGCCTTCTTAATCATGTTCTTCATCTCTGTTTACTTATGTTGTCTTCTCTCATTTTTCAGTTACCCTTCCATATGGATCCTCCCTACTTTGGCAATGACAATTCTTTCCTTCCTATTTTCCCTTTCCTTTTTTATCTTTTCAGACAGTCACATCTGTGTGCAACATTATCATTATTTGTTTTTTTTATATCTGCCATGACATGGTGATCAGTTTGGTTATATGAACTGTAGTCACATTTTTCTAACTTCTTTTTGGCAAAAGTTGCAAAACCATTTAAAAGGGTACTTTTTCAAGAGCATTATGTCGTTTACTGCTAGATGGGCACATGGCAGTTGATTTTTCATTTGCAATCACATAATAATTCGAATGTCTTGACTTGTATATTTTAATCTTGAATCTGTTTGATTGCCCACTGCCCACAAAAATGCCAGTGTGCTACACTAACGCTCGACCTTTTTGCCTATTTATTATTGAACATTGCGGATTTACATCTTTCTCATTGATAACATGAATTTTGAATTTGATTGGATCAGGGATGGAGGAATGAAGGCACTGTTCACTGGTGTCGGTCCTCGTGTTGGTCGTGCAGGTCCATCTGTTGGGATTGTGGTTTCATTCTATGAAGTTGTGAAGTATGTTCTGCATCAACATTATGCAACTTCATAACAGAGGGGATTTCAGTGTGCTTTATCAGTTGTTTTTGGTCTGTTGAATCAAATTTTTGGTAACGATAAAGGAGCAACAACTCACTTGGTTTTGAAGAGGCAGCCTCTGCATATAATGTGAGTAATACAGCAAGCAACAAAGAAAATACAATTTTGATCGTGTTAGGTTCTTTACTAGACCCATAAGCGCATGATGGAAATTTTCCATATCTTTGTCCCAGTTTTTTCCCTGGGTACTTGCAATGTGTAGCTCCAGAGTGAGCAGAAATTTTGGTAATTTGGAGGCTGAAATTATCTAGGTTCATCTGGATTTTAATCTCAGTTCACTAACTTATTCTAGCCTATGGTTCTTTTGCTAACCCACATTTACAGAAGGATTAACTATAAAGAATGCTCCTGCAGGTGTTTTGGTAGGTAAATTTTTGCAGTTAGGGTTCGGTTTGTTATGGATTTTATTTAGTACAATGATTGTTGAGAATACTCTTACATCTGTTACTGCAATTTTTATCATTTACTAGCAAGCAGATTTAAGGTAGCCTTCTTTTCTTACCTTAGGCATGCTTGGCTATAATCTGTATCTGCTTGATCATATAAGAAATATCATATGCAATTATTGAATGTAAATGGATAATACATATATTGTTAGAATGTTGAAAATAATTTGTTTACTAGAATATGAGTTTTGGAAAAAATCTGATACCATGAAAGTTATTTTTCGTATTTTGAGTTATTGAAGTCAATGCAATCTCATAATATAAAAAGTTAAAACCAATTTTAACTTTGATGTGAATAGGATACTATTTTATATCTAAATTTTTTGTTGAAAGGTTTATAAACTAATTATATTATTAAAGGAACGTGTTAGAAATTGCAAATTAAAATTGAGAATTTTAATTATAATTTTAATTCTTTAAAATTATAATTGTAATTTTAAAATTAAAATAAAATAAAAAATTGATAATGATGATGAAAATGATAATGGATCACTGGCGATGGTAACAGAGTGATGATGAATCGCTGATAATGACGATATGGCGAGTCATCATTGTTGGAGGTAGCGGATCACCATCGTCAATAATAATATTGGAGGTGACAATGACAATGATATTGAGAGTGGTGGTGGCAATGGCGATATGAGAGAAATTGGTAGTAATGATTATAGAATGATTATAGAATTGTAATTTTTATAAGTTGAGAATGAAAATATTTTTTTAATTATATTATAATTTTATAGAATTATAGATAGAATTTTAATTATGATTTTAGATAATTATTGAAATTTTAATTTTAATTTTAATTTTAATTTCATCTTTAATTTTAAACTCTCTAAATAAATTATAATATTAAATGTTATTACTCCTTTCCTTCACTATCTATTTTTTTTTCCCCAAGGCTAGAGGCAAAGAGATGGTTGGTGGAATAAGAACTGTCTCTGAGGTACAAGGTAATATTAGTAGGGAATCACTGAGCGACGTTTAACTGTCTCGGTCTTTTATAAAACTACATCTTAACGGGGTCTAAGGCTTTAAATAGCGAAACGACATGTAGCTCAGTATATTAATAAACAAATTAAAAGGCGCAAGTCATTACACGCGCCAATAATCATTAGTTCATAACTTCATATTCGAAAAATGGCAGACTCTGGATGGAAGAAGTTCGCGCTAAAACTCACCGCTTTGCTTGAAAAGCCCAACAAAAACAGTTCTCTTGGACTTGGCAATTTGAATAATATAAAAATCAAAAGTACAAATGAAATCTGGGTTTAATTATCATTTTGAGAATTAATTTTGGTGCTTACAAATTGGCTTAACACTAATAAAATATATAATTTACCCCTTAAATCTTTTTATATTGTAATAAAAAATCAAAGTGTTTAATCTACAATCTGTGAATCTCCATTTACAATTATAACAGGCATTGATAATAAGAATGCTAAAAATACATAAATCATTTAGCTATAGCATTCTTTCTTTTTTCTCATTTTCTTTGGATATGTCATATGAAAACAATTAAAAGAAATTTATTGTAATAACGCATACTTTATTATTTAGACACAGCCTTCATGCATCGAAATCGAATTATTTATATTACACAAGTGCAGAAGCAGAACCTTGCAAAAGAACATATATAGAGAAGTTTCAGGGTAGTGGCTCTTCTGCGCTGAAGATGCTCCTTAATGGGGCCAAAGAAAAGCTCCGATGGCAAACTTTCTCTTGTCGTCAACAGTTCCAAGCGTTGGAAGACCATATTCAGAAAGAAGACGATCAAGTTTCCATTCAGGCATGGTCTCATAATCGGATCTTGAGAACTTTGGGTAGTGCAATGGCATTTGGAAATACCCACTACTACCAGTTTCTTTCCCTTGCTTCTCCTTTGCTATTCTCCCATCCTCTGCCTTCAAACCATATGATTCCATTTCTATGCTTGCTTTAATCCCTCTCTTTCTCACACACACGAGCTAAGTATCGTTTTATAGAGTAAATTTGAATCAACACCTGCTCCAGTTAGGTACCAACCATAATTGTCTTCACAATTATTTCCACAATTATCTCGACTTAGACTTCTCCTTTAGAAAAGAGTGGCCATTTTTAGATCATGCGCTAAATTCATACAACTGGCAAAGTAAAGATCTTTTCATTTCTTCTTCATAACTGTTTCTTGTCAATGATAAGTCAAATCTTCTTATCAAAAGAAAAGAGAAACAAAAAGAGAGAAAATCGTAATGCTTATCAGAACACTAAGCATGAACTATGCAAATAAATATTAGCTAAATTATACCCATTGTACTTGAATTTACTTTTTAATTTACTATTGATCATTGATGCTCTTTCCGATCAAGACATTTGACTCGGTATTTTTAATATTAATTTATGAAAATCAAAATGTCAAATTGATTTTTTTTATTTAATAAAAAATAAAGATAAAGAAAAAGAATCTTTATTTTTTTCTTACCCAAATCAAAATCTCAATCCATGAACTTCTATTATTTTTCAAAACTAAATCCACAAGCAATTCTAAAACATCTTCTTCTTAACCAACAAAAAAAAGGGAAAAGTACTCAAAATTACAAATCAGTGGAGGAAAAACACAATAACTGAATGATCTTATACTTTTTATGAATATGAAGCAGAAACAATGGAGAACTTATTTTTGCAAAATCCTCCCCAATATCAATTTCGACAAGTCTTTATTCTAATCGCCATCATACGTGTCTCCTTTCGCCATTAGTCTCAAACTCAATATATAGTACAACACCGACACCTAGATTGTCGTTTGTGCTCCAGTCATTTTCTTCACTACTCCAAATGAGTTTGATCTATACTTAAACTTTTTTTTTTTTGACTCACAAGATCTAAGTCTGCCATTTTCGATTTTTTCTTTTTAAAATTTTTGAAATTATTTGGTGGTTTAATGAAAATGAATGATCTTGGTAGTCCGATAAATATGAGTTTGAATGGAAAATGAGTTTATTTTTAATTTTAACTTTTACTTTTTAATATTATTTGGCAGTTTGATGTTTGATGAAAATAAGTTTCAATAGATTCGTTGTCTGTTGTTTGTTGATGGTTTGTAATCTATGTATGAAAAAAAAAGATAAATAAGTTGTTGATTTAGATTTGAAGGTTAATAGATTGGGATTTGAAGGTTGATAATTTCATATTATAATTTAATTAAAAAGAAGAAAAAAGAAGGTTAAACTGAAGATGAAGAACAAATAATTTCTTTTTTCTTTCTTTTTTATTAAATAAATATATAAATATAAGAAGTTTACTGGACATTTTGATTTGTGAGAATTAATATCCACGCATATATTCTAGTGAAATTTTAACTGGAATTCGTTGAAATTTTAACTGGAAACGACATCAAGAATCACCATTATGATAAAATCATTGTCTGAGAATTTTAGTGCAACAAATCGAAATCTTAAGATAACAGTGAATTAAAAGATAAGTTCATGAATAATTAGTGTAATTTATCCTGCCGATAAATATATTAAGGTATTTACATATGCTCACTAAGCATGAGCTACATGTTACATAGATCAAAGTACAGGGTTTTCCACTAGGAAAGCTATTGCCCTACGCATGCGTATGTATATTAGTAGTAATTACATGGTTTCTAAATTAACAACAACAATTATGTCATTAAACCTATGTCATTAAACCAGAAGGATAACCTGACAATGGAGGATGGAAAAATAACAAAATGCCATTGTCAATTCACTTCTACCAGAAAGTCGTGCCGACTCCTAATGTATTTGTCTCGTTGTGATTCAACTAGGGAGAAAGAGAGGATCCTCTTTGTTCTTGTAGATTGCAAACAGTTGCTTAGAGTAGCGAGAAGCCAAATTTCTGCATAGCTCAACGGCATTGGATCCCTTATCTTCCAACTCCTTGACAGATTTCTTTAGATCACCATGAGGATCTCCATCAGTGAGAAACACAGCCAATTCAGTGCCCCTGTAAGATTTCGCAACAGAATTAGTAGGAACAACCTCATGAGACATAATGCGGATTCAATTATGAGTTTGTCATGAGTCAATTGTTTTTTTATCAAAATTTCTCATCCAATATGCTACTCAAAAGTCTCTTGTATGGGCAGAATTTCTCAACCTAGATGCACCAAAGGACCCATGATAATTAGGGGAACCAAAGATAACCGCTCAAACCAGACCCAATCATAAATGATTAGGTATGATGAGCCAACAATATTTGGATGCTAAAGGAAGAAACTAAAGAAAAACATGTCACCACCAATGAACATCATCAAAGCAAGTTTGGAAACTCTGGAACAGCGGATTGTGAAAGCTCATGTGACGAGGTTTGTCATACTTCGACCCACTGGGAAAAAAAAAAAACTGATAATTCTGCCGCTAAAAATACAAGATGATATCAATTAACTTCCTTTAAATTCAAAATTGACAAAATTAAACCAGAAATGATAGAGTAACGAGACAATTTTGTGATGTTACCGATTTGAAATTGGGTAGAATAGAAAGAAAGATATAAGAACTCAAATGAAATAAGACAACTTTCTTTCACAAAATGTAGACGCTGTGCAATGCACCATGATATCATGCATGCATATATGCTACAAAATGTAGCTGTTCATTAAACTACTTTCCACGGCAACAAGATAAAAATACAGTTTTATACCTGAGAGCATCAAATTTACTAAATCCTCGGTTGTTGTGATACATTGTCTCCTTGCTAATTTGTTCCTCAGAGGTTTGCTGCCGATAGAGAGCACATACAGCTTTCATACACAACTCAAGATCATTAGCAAAGGCTGAAAGCATGTCTGCTTCTAAATCCCATTTTAACTTGGGATCCTTGCTTCTTCGAAATTTGGACAAAATCTTACGCAGGTCCTGCATTGCATCTGATTCATCTTCTGACTGACTGAAAACGTTATTAGCATTAGAAACATCAGAGCTGTCATCGATAAAGCTGTCATCCTCACTGTCTGATCCAACCTCCTCATATTCACCATCTTCAACATCATCTGTTGTGGGAATCGCTTGCCCATATTCACTGGTCTTATTTGAAGAGACCCTCTCTGCCTTTACTTTTTCTTCACACTGCCTCAAAGTTGCCAGACGCCGCCGCCTTGGACGGGTTACAATACCTTTGACATCATCATTCATTGGAGGAGAACTAAATAATGAGCCTTCAGAATCTGCTGTACCATAAATTGATTTCTCAAGATGCGTCCTCTTTAATTGAGATATAGGAACATTGTCATCTTCATCACTCTCTGTATCACTAGTAACAATTTTTGCCGCTCTTTTTCTTTTGGGAGTAGGAACATTATCTGTGCAATCATCCACATCTTCTTCATAAACCTGACTGCAAGCCACCGTCTTTAAACAATTCTCTGAAGTCTTATCCTTTTTATCTTCCAGAGTTCCAGCTTCCACATGATCTGTTGAAATGCCGGATTTTCTAATTCCCTGATCATTGAGAATAGAAATTTGGAAGTGATGAATATCAAATTCATCATCACTGTCACAAATATTGATGACATTGAGACCAGCTGATTTATCACCGCCTGGGGTAGATGGAGCAATCTTTTTGCTAGGGCTTCTTTCTTCTTCAAATGACAGATGTCTTATGACTACCCTATTACAATCACCTTCAGATTTTGAGCAAATGCCTTTCTTCCTCACTAAAGGAGTATGGCCAAATAGATTGCCTCTATATGGTGTGCCTGCAACCAAAAAAAATAAGGAATTGATGAAGATTGTCATACTATGGGTTCACTCTTCGACTCAAGGAACAAAACAGCATTTAATTTTTCATATAAAGGAAAGCTTTATTCTAGGATGACAAAGCCATAATTTCACTTATTAAAATAAAAAAGAAGGTAAAAAGTATGCATTTTCTGAGATTACAGATAAAACAGCTATACAAAAAGTTAACCTAAGAGAGCTGTCTAGATTCTTATCTTGCAAGTACAGATAATACAAAGATTGGAAATGGAAAAATGCCATGCTGGACACTCTTGTGGATCCATCAAATCTAAAGTCCTTGAATCTGTAGCCAAACTTTTATATGTTTTAAAGACTCAAGACACCTAAATTTTATTTTAGCATAATTGAAGTCAAATATTATAATTGTAAGAAAAAATATAACCAGTACAACAATTTAATCAGCCAGGATAAAAAAAGGTCCATGGGTAGACGATAGCCAAAATAAAGAATTAGACCCTCATCCTCTATGAACTCTGATCTTTAACCTGGTATAGCCAGTGCAATCCAACAAGAACAACTAACGACAGAAAGTAAATGTTGGCAATAAGAAAGGAAATCAAGTAATTTTATACCAGCAGTAGGCAAATCATCAACGCCCTTACCAGGGATACTACAGGTTGGTCCTAAATTCACTAAATCCACTGATTTCTCTTTGATTTGCAGTTGCTCCATGCCAGTTTTCATGGTTGGTCTGTGTTCGCCTTTAATAACTTCAAGCAATAGTTGTTTTCCACCTCGCAAGATTGTACTGTCATCCACCTGCAAAACCCACAATTCCAAATCCTTAAACTTTTCCTTCCAAACCTCAACCTCATTTTCAGCTTTTCTCTTCTCACACTCCAAAATATGGTTTTCAACCATGAGTTGATCCACTATACCCTCCTCCTCTTTTCCATCCTCAGTTAAATCAACAGCTATATCCCCCTCCTTCCCCGCTTCACAACTACTACCTACGTTTACATCCTTTAAAGAATTTCCCTGCTCTATAACGTCAATGCTTCTTGTCCTAAATGCTATAGGTTGATCCTCAACAGCACCCTTTTGGGCATGTAATTCCTTAAACTTAGCCTCAAGCGCATCATACTCGATCTTTCTCTTTTCAATCTCCAATTCCAATTCTATAATCCTTGCTTCGGCCTTCTTACTCCTTTCTTCCAATTCACTAAACCTACCCCTTTCTGAATCTTCCTTGCAATTAAGTTCATGCTTTGGAACTTCAGTTTCCACTTCCTCCATATTAATCCTCCAAGAGTCAAATATAAAAACTTAAATTATCCCATTGAACCTACTTCAAGTCATTAAAAAAATTTCAACAAACAGTTAATAACTAGAGAGACACTGAGAAAGCCCATATACAATATAAAAGTAGGATAAAAAAGAAAAGGCAGTAACTTTGAATTCCTTATTAAACCTAATTTACAGATCGAATAGAGGACAATAACAAGAATGCAAGAAATTTACAATACGAAATCGCTATTCGTTAAAAGCTCCCAACTTGGCCTCTCTCTCTTTCTAGGGTTTCCTGCTTTTTTCGTTATGAGACGATAATTAGAATTTGAAGAATCAGTGTGTAACGTACAGGACAATGAACTATAACTGAACAGTAGGTGATGTGGAGGAATCTCAAAATACGATGCCACCTGGCACCGATTAAAAAGGAGACAAAAGTTGGAAGAGAAAAAAGAAAAAAGAAAAGTACCAAACGACATGTCGCTCTTATTCATTTTAGCCTTTATCTGATTTTAGGCGATTGAAAACACTACACACCATAGCCGAGAGTGATGAGATTTCTACAACTTGTCAGACAGTGCGCCTCTTTCCTTCGAAGACAAGTCCTAGTCGATACGAATTGTGGATTAGCTCTGAGTCTGAGGATGTTAGGCATTAAGCATTTCTTCTCTACTTACTGAGAAGAGCCAGAGCTCAAGGAGTTCATTGATTACTTGGATTCTCTCAAAAACTATGAGAATCTGGCGTCCCCAAAGGCGCTGGTACAGATTCAGACGACGGCTTTGATCTCAGTCGAATGCGACGGATTATGGACCATCTGGGTAATCTGCAGTCCAAGTTCAAGGTTATATTTTTTGCATTTCTTTAATTTAATTCGGTTCTCAATTTTATAAAAAAGGAACAAACTTTACTCTTTTTTTTCTCCTTTTTAATTAGGCCATCCACATTACCGGAACAAAAGGAAAAGGATCAACTGCGGCCTTTATCTCTAACATTTTACGGGCGGAAGGATATTCTGTTGGTTGCTATACTAGGTGTGAGCTTATATGAAGAACACAATGCTCTATATTGTGTAATTATAGTGCTTTTTTTATGTTTGTGAAAAACTCTGTTTCGTTTAAGCAGCCCACATATTGTGACTATAAGGGAGCGGATGTCAATTGGAAAATTAGGTGAGCCTGTGCCAGCAAAGACATTAAATTGTCATTTCCATCGGATTAGACAAAAGCTTGATGAGGCGATTAAAGTAGAAAATGGATGCCTGAGTCATTTTGATGTATCAATTTGCCTTCTGCATACTTTTTCATTTACAATGCTTGGAAATTCAATCTGGTCATTTATAATGAATCATAATCAATGACGTGAAATTATATTTTATGCAATCTTATGATGTAATATTCTTAAACTTAATTTTTCAGGTTCTTACTGCCATAGCATTCTCCCTATTTGCTCAAGAGAACATTGTTATTGCAATTATTGAGGTTTTTAGTTTTCTCCTCCTTATCTTCTTCTTCTCTTCTTGTAACTATCATTTTTGAAGAAAATCTTTTTGTATGTGCATTGTTGGATGATATTGAGCACTGCTTGGAATGTTAGATAAGTGTGTCTTCCTATAATATGTTTTATGCATCAGAGTTTGTCTTTCAGACGGCTGCTTTCCTCTTTCTAATCTTTTAGGGCCAATACTGATTTTAGTTTTTTAATTTGTTTTCGTGTAACATGCTGGTCTTGGGGGTGCTCGGGATGCTACAAATATATTTTGTAGTTCTGGACTAGCTGCATCAGTGATAACGACTATAGGTGAGGAACATTTGATGGCACTAGGGGGTTCTCTAGAAAGCATTGCAGTGGCAAAGGCTGGAATAATTAAGCATGGTCGTCCAGTTATGTGATTCTCCCTCCACTCGTAATAATTTATTATTCTTTTTATGCATCAGCTGCTATTTGATGAATTTCAGAATCCATAAACTACATCTGCTTGCTTCATTATTCTTTATTTGCTATCACAGCTCAGCTATTCTTGTCTGCTTGTCATATCATTTTGTTAACTAAATATTGCTGCATTATTAGATATAATGCTCTGTCAGGAGTTTATGAAAACTTGTAACCAATGCCTGATTTAATTGCTTGAAGCTTGTTGATAATGTGCTGTTTTGGAACCCCCTAATCCTTTTACTAATTGAAACGTGATGTATGAATACATATATTATAGGAATTTGGTTTTAAGTTGATGATTATAGGAATTTCATCGTTGATAATGTCAAGTGAATTACTAAGATCTATGACAACTGTATCCTAAATTAGCAGAGGAATGAAGTATTGTGCATATATTAGTGCCTCAATAGTATAGCAAATCTTTGACATTGAATGCTTATGATAATGGATCCTGCTTAGTAATATAGCAATTTTATCTATTGTTGCACAATTCAATGTTCTAAAGGACACTTGCCATTACTTTGGTTTAGCTTGTTCAAACTCTTCACAGTGTTTAAGTGGATTTCACTTCAGTTGGTTCTAGGTGGGCCTTTTCTTCCTCACAGTGAGCATATTCTTTGTGATAAAGCATCGTTGATGAATGCTCCTGTAGTATCTGCATCTGATTCTGGAATCAAAACTATCATTAAAGGCCTTAGCATGTTTAACCTAATGATACAATTGAGAGAGATTTTCAGCTGTTATGTTGTTGAATGCTTATTTCTGGAGCATCATAAACCTTTCACAGCTTTAATTCTTTAAACAGAATTTTGAAGCTTTTACAAAATAATGATTATATTGATATATGCAGTTTAGTGATTTGCCTGACATGAAAATGCGCATGCTTGGAAGACACCAACTGCAAAATGCAGCCACTGCAGCATGTGCAGCACTCTGCCTCCGTAATCAAGGTGCACCATTATTTTATATTAAGCTTTTCTGAAGTAGAACCAGATGGTGGAAGATGCTTGTCTCTGTTCTCTAGCTTAATTTCTCTATGACCTTGGCAATATGTACAGTCTATTACAGTAGATACATCTATAAGACTGGAAAAAATAATGGTTGAACTTCTACTTACTAGGAGTATTGTTGCCCTAGGTCATCATTTGAGACCTCTACTGCTGAATCCTTAAATTGCCCTTTTTGCTGTATTCATTTGAAGTTCGTTACCTTTAGTTGTTCCATTTTGAATTGGAATCACCCCTAGAAGAATTCTGTACCAAATCTTAGCACTTAGAACCAATTATGAAAGGATTGCATTGAATCTATCTAGCTAGATGTAAATAATTGTTTAGGACTTAATTGAAGCAAGCTTTTTATCAACTTGTACTATAATGTTTTCTTCTTTTGATACTTCATGGATGGCGCAGGATGGGGAATTTCTGATGGATCTTTAGGTTTGGTTTGGAGAACGCATACTTGCTTGGAAGAAGTCAATTTCTGGCATCCAAAGAAGCTGAGGTATTAGGACTACCTGAAACTACAACACTGCTTGATGGAGGTTAATTCTCTTGTTCCTTTATTATTTCTTCCTGATGTCCTAATGGTAACCACACGACATCAGATTGTGAATACTATTATATGGTCCATTTTATCATGTTGCTGGTCTTGTGTACTCTGAGGAGGTATTGCTTCACAAAATTCTATTAATCTGTTAATGTCATTTGTAAATGTCTTTTCAGCTCACACTAAAGAATCTGCAAAAGCCTTAGTGGACACAATACAGTTGACATTTCCAGAGGCACGATTGGCCCTTGTGGTTGCAATGGCTAGTGACAAAGACCATTTGGCTTTTGCCAGAGAATTTCTTTTAGGTATAGTCCCATCCATTATTGCATCTATCCAATCACCATTGAAATTGTCCGTATAAGAAAATTGAGAGATTATCAGAATCCAAAAAGTTTAGAGTAGTAGTCTACCAATCTCAAGGAGCAGTGGATGCAAATCTGGTGGAGGATTTCAATGTCATGCATTATTTTGCATGTAGTTTTACCAAGTATGAAATAATATTATACCAGATATTATTCCTGAATGAATGAGGGAGAAAGGCTTTTTATTTTTGTTACTATCTCAGTTCTCCTTCTGGAATGCCTGAGTTGAGTGTTGCTGGTGAAGACATGCAAGCATTCAGTTCTGAAATGGTCTGATAAGGATTTTTATTACCTTTTTCCAGATAAAAGATTAGAGGCTGTCTTCCTAACAGAAGCTGACATATCTGGAGGCAAATCCCGAACAACTACAGCTTCCTTGTTAAGAGATTACTGGGTGCAAGCTTCTGAAGAATTGGGCATCAATACCCTTCATGATGGAACGGAAGAATACCAAAAATTGTTCAAGAATCAGTTTCACTTTTCTGTAAAGGAGCTGGAAGAGAGAGTCATATTGGTGGCTGAGAGATCATTGGAGGCTTCTTTAAGAGCTGCAAATGAGTTTCTTAGGGGGAAAACAGGGAATCAGTCGAGTGTTCTTGTTGTGACAGTATCTCTGCATGTCGTTTCATCAGTGTTAGCTCGTCTATAAGAGAAACTTGCAGTTGCTCTTCTTTTGCATTGAAAAATCTAATAAATAGTAGTCTATTAATGGGAGAAAAGTTTGTAATGACACTCCATCACCCTGATTTACTGGTTAAATTACTTGGTTTTGAAGCTTTCTTCAGGAGTAAATTAAAATTTCAAGATTACAAATACTGAAGTTACGTTTGAATTGGAAAAAGATACTGTTACAGCTGCAGAATATGTAATGAATAAAGCCCATGGTCCGAACTGTAGAACTTGTTAACTCCGAGCTGTCTGCATTCAGGCCCATGTAAACACGTGAATGAAAATCAACAATTTGTCATTAACATTGCATGAACTAATTGAATGAGGGAGCCCATCTTCAATTTTAATGATTAAAAATTAAAATTAAAAAAAAAAAAGTCAGCTCCTTTTATTAAAAATAAATTTAAATTAAAGTAAGAATTTTATTTAGTGTATATAACTAATTTGGTCTATCAATAAACATGCATTTGGAATTAATACAAAATCTTTTTGATAAGCATACAATAGGGAAAATGAATGTGATTCGAAGTAGCATTTGTGTCGTTAAAGGGGCAAAAAAAAGAAAAAAGAAAAAAGGTTAGGGTCCCAGATGTCCCAAACATTCCTATATCAAAATAGTTGGCCTATAAAAGCCTAAAAAGATTTTAGATTATTAACAATTTCACGCGGTAAATATATTAATATTGCCAACCAATTGAATACCTCATTAGTCACCATCACCAGAGGTAGATACCACCTGACTCTAAATTTTGTTTTGTTTTGTATTGTATAGTGTGGTACATTAATAGATAAGCTTTACATGTATAAAATATAAATGTGGGCATCTTTATTTTTCAACATTTACGAACCATATAGTTATGGGTGTTTGTATAATGAGGCACATTCGAGAGGAAATATCTTCAATAAATTTGTCCTTTTTCAATTTAATTTTTTATTTATATTTAAAATTTAAAAATATTATTCTTACTCAAACTCTAATGCTTTGTATAAACTCTAATCAAAACCAATGAGATTTTGATGTATGATAATATGATCAAAATTGAGGTATAAGGAGATTATAGATTCAATTTTTACTATTTTTCTTAATTATATTGAATCAAATTTAAGATACTGAAAGATTGTAAGTTTGACTCTTTTTGTAATATTTGATTTTAAAATATTTTGTAATTATAATATTTAATTTTATTAACACATCAATACACTATACAATATTTCTGTCAGGGGAAAAAAATGCAAAATCTCTAAATTCTGTGAACTCTGATACCCAGGAGCGGAATTTGTTGTTACTGCAGAGTCCATGGATGGCGCCCAAATTTTTAAAAATTTATTTTCTTGTAATTTTTTTAGGCCATATATTTTTTAAAAATACGAATATATGACCTATAAATTTTTTTAAAAATATTTTTTACATTTATTTTTATATTATAACTCTTTAAACTTAAATATTTATACACATATTGTCTCATAAATTTAAATTTATATTTTTTTTTTATTATATTTGACCCTTAAATTATTATATTTAATTTTACCCTTGCCCATATGGTGGGTACAGTATTAAGGGCCCAGACTTGTCTTTGTGTGTCCAAAAAAGCTACCAAATGCTAACCCTTAGCTAACCAGGATAGTTTGTAATTTTTAGGAGGTGTTTCTATCTATTCAAATTAGGTATATGAATAATATTTTGAAATTTAAAAAATATTAATTTGAGTATAAAAATAAAATATTATTTTAAAATTTAATAAAAAAAATTAAATATAATAATTTTTTAAGAGAATATTTTTAAAACTTTATTTTTAAAATTCAATTTAAGCATAACACCCCCTTACTCGTATATCAAATTCTACTATTAGCAAAATAAACACCACTGCACTCCTGCAACTTCGCAACTTTAATTACTTTTCAACTTGCTATATTGGTGGTTGCATCGATCATTCATGAGGGGTATCCATCTCTTCTCTTTGCTTACCTTTTTTATTTGAAGAATCTTTATTTTTCACCTTTTTAAAAAAAAATTCATTAACAATTAAATTAAATTTCTTATTTAACATATACTATGAATAAAATAATTGCGCTAATACAAATTTAAATACCAAATTTAAATTAGCAGTTAAGAGTTGAAACACTAGTATTTTTAAATTTAGGCTACATATTAATTACGTCATCTTATATTAAATAACCAAATTAATAATGAATAACAAAAATAAAGCATATTGATGATGAAATGGAATGAGAAATGCAGTAACAACATTTATTTAATTCAATTCAGCAATAGAAGAATACATAAAAGAATAGATTTGGACGAATTAAATGGATAATGGTTTCATAACAACACCCACAAGAGGGGGCAAGAAGGGGACATGTCATCATGAATGGGACATGCAAATCTAAATTGCAATCAAGTTTGTGGGTCCAAATTCCTATTTTTTTTTTTTTTTCTTTTTGGGAATCCGATGACCGTCCGATTTGATCAAGGGTGGTGCTCGGCCATGCGCGACTCCCTAGAAAATCGCTAAAATACATAATAAAAAAAATTAAGAGGATCAGACAACGGAGTCCAAGGGAGGTAAATGTGTGGAGTTATGTTTTGCTCGTATATTTCGTGGTGCTAGTAAATGATGTTTCAGATTTGGAAGTAAATGAAGTTGTGTAGGTACCCACCTTATTTAATTCTTTTAATTTTTCTTTTTTATTATTTGAATAATAAAGTTATAATATTCTGGCCACTTTGTTTTTAAATTTTGTCTTACATTTCCATTCATATATAGGTTGTCATATGCTTTAAATGACAAGAAGTTGCCTGCATGCCTTTATATGCAGAGGTAATTAGGGGAGAGGCTCACAGCTTATTTGAAAATGTATATTATATTTTTATATAATTAATTTAATTTTTTAATTAATTCTTTTAAAATTAAAATTTTTATAAATAATAAATATTAAAATTATTTAATTAGTTCTCATTCTATAAATATGAAATATCTGAAAATATATTTTTATAAAAAATATAATTAATTATTACTTTTTGAAATAAAAATTATTATAAAAAAAAAATAATCTTTATCTTTTATTATTATACTAACTTTGATTCCTTCAAATAAAATTTTTTAATTTCGCTTATATTTATATGTATTCATGTGCATCAATTCTTGAAATAGAATGTAATTCTTTAGTAGGATTTTAGGTTTTATATTTATAATATACAAATATTTTTATATTTAGATTTTCTTAAAGATGAAAAAGAAATATCAATTATTGTCATTTCAGAAACTGTAGCAGCTATTAAAAAATTGTTGATAGTTTGGTTCGCCAAGAGTTCATGTTAATATAACAGCATTGGATTAATATAACATCCAAGTCAGATAACTTATCAATTAATAAGCAACTCGCGATCTCATATTCTATATATAAAAATTAAGTTGTTTATATATGTTAATTCAGTATAATTTATATAATTTGAATTAATTATTTTAAATTTACTTAATTTATAAAATAACAGATTATCCGATATAGAAAATAAATTACTTTTTTCATTTCGCCACACAAGTTTTTCAAAGTTTTTTTTTTAAATTTAATCTAGCCTCTTCATATTCCCATAAAATTCCGCCTTTGTCTATGAAAAAAGAAAAAAGACTCGAATTTTAAAATTATAGTTAAATTGAGAAATACACATACGGTCATACTGTTTCATGCAGAGTTTCTATATGCCTAGGGTTCATACATCATAATAGCACCTGAAGTAAACTTCTGTTAAAGGCCCCTCCAAAAAAAATCATAAGAAAAGAATCTATTTTGTAAAATATATTATAACATTGGAAAGCTTAAACCTTAAGTTTGAGAGACTGTAGAAAAAGCATCGTCAGAAAATGATGATGATGATTATGATTTTTATTTGGTTCAGCTAAAATCCCGTTTGGAAACTGAGAGTCTAGAATGTAGAAAATTGAAAAAGAAATGGTGGTTGAGAATGGTAAATGTGAAAATTGATGGATGATGATGAAAAGTTGTATTCACTTGTAAAGAAATTAATTGCAATAAAAACCAAAGTCACGTTTTCCTTTTAAAATATAAAATGAAAGGAACTGCGCGCACTCTCATGCAATTACTCTTTCGACACTGTCATTGTATTTATCATTTGTGGTAGTGACTGTGACCATCTAAAACCACACTAATTACAAAATTAATTGATTCATTAACATTATATCTACGTAAACAAGAAAAAAAAAATTACTAATTTTGATTATCATAATAGGCACGGAGATGACGTGTCTGCGCATTCAAAGCCCTTCTTAATTTTTCAAGTAATTTTGTATGTATATACATAATTTCAGACAAGTTGCAGACTTGTTCTGAGCAATGAGTACTCTTCCATCGTCATCTTCTCCATCATTTATTTCTCTTTTTCTCTCTCTAAATTCACTTATTTGTTCACTCTGTCTTGTTTAAGATTGCTGTAATAAAATCTTTGCTAGCCGCCCAAACCATGCTTTCTAGTTTCTTCAATTTAATAAATGTCATGAATAACTTTAGTATATCTAATTGTCACTCGCATTTGCAAATATTAATAAAATTATCATTAGAACGTTAAACATCTTTCAATTTGAATCCTATTATACAAAAAAAATAAAAAATAAAAGAAAAGAAAAAAGAGTTTATTATGAAAAGCTGTGTTATTGGTACTGAGAATATTTCCCTGGGAACATTCTCCACATGCCGGATATTGCAGCACATAAAACGGCTTTTATGTGGCATTCACAGCGGATTCCATTTCTTCTTAATTTGACTCTGAATATATACATATCGAGGTTGATGTGAAATTTTTATTTTTTAATTTGGGTTTTGATATGAGTTTTAAATGCTACTTTTTTGTTATTATTTACGAGTTTAATTGATTTTTATTTGATGTTGGTGGTGTATTAGTGTGGTAATGATAATAGAAATGAAAATTTTTGTGTGGTTGAGATGAATGACATTTGAGTGAAAATCAAGTTAAAAATGAGGAGTATTATAAATCTTTTATATTGATTCAACGGATTTTCTAATAGAAAAATCTCAAATTTTAACGGAATCAAAATATACAGACTTTTTAGTATAATTTTGAAAACATAAGAATTTTTTAATATAATTGATCAAAATATAAGAATATTATAGTAATTAACCCTAAAAAATATTACAAAATAATCTATATCCTCTTTAAATTACTCAAATTAATAAATTTCTTCAGTTTAAATTGAAGAGGGCAAGATTCTAAAATTTAAATGTTGTGGTGTGTCATATGGCTTGTGGGAATCGATTTTTCGATTGATTTAGCCGCCCAGTTACGGATAATTTTTTTTTTGACGTTAACAGTTCCCACTAACATTTGATCAATATCATATGGCATTTCTTTTTCATATATACTATAAGATCCTTTTCAGAATAATCAATATTAGGGATTATAAAAAAATAAGGTATTTAATTATGATTTGTTTGATAAATAGGGCTCAGAGTGAGGAATGCCTTGATTTTATTAAAAAACAGCTCCACGTAGTCATTTACAGCTCCACTCTTTGTTCTTCCTCACCGTTCTTTCTCAACTTTAGATGATGTATTCATTAGTATATTTGTCATTTGTATGGTCGTACTTTGATTCCAATTCTCACTCTTTCCATCAGTTTTACACTCAAATCGTACATCTGCTATTTTGATTCCTTTAGAAGCAACTTTGCACATATCATACACTATTAAGCCAACAGTGATCATGGTTGTCAATGCTTCCATTTCATCACTTGTTTTCCCAGTACAAGCAGCCTCCCCCTCAATTTGCACACTGTAATTATCTGGATTCAGCATTAGATCCACATTTACATGAGTTAGGTTGATATTGTGACAGAGCGAGATGGGGCTGCTAGCGTGCATTTCTCCATTTATGCCGACTATTTTGTCCACAATAAGGACTTCTCCTTTTTTCCATTTGGTTGGCTAGAACCATATCAAACACCTTCTTTCCAAGAATTACCTTACAACTAGCAATGGCAGTTCTCTTACTAGCTTCTTTGGGAGACACGTCCACCATTTGAGCTTCTCCAGTACTACCAACATGGGTCAACCCAAGTGCACTTTGATTCATTTTCTGAGATACAGATTGGAATTCTGAGTTAAAACAATTATTACTAATAGAACTAGCATGCCCATGAGAAGTGAATTTCAGTTCATTTCATATCATTGTTACTCACAGAACCAAAAAGCCCACCAAAAGGAGCTGCACCAAACACAGATTCCATTTCCTAAAACAAGAATGGTTGAGAGATTACTGTACATCGCAACACTGACAAGTCACGCTCTCTCTCTCTTCTGTCATCCAATAAGAGTGATTCATTGATTTCTTCATCTGACTCTCATCAAGATCCAGCGCTGATTTGCGAGAATTGATTGTTGAACACCGCTCTGCTATCTTGGCTAGACAGCTCGTTATTGATCGTGGGACACGAAGGAGGGCAGCGGTGCTCTGTTCTTCGAGAGAGACAATGATTTGAAGCTTCATTTCAAGATCCACCAGGTATTTGTCCAGTGATTCTTGTGGGTGACGATTTTTTCAGGCAGAGTTCATCCAATTCTTCGAATCAAATTTCTCATCCGAAAATGGACCTAGATCCAACATTATCTTTACTCTGTTTATAACGACTCTACTTACTTAACAACTCAAGGTTGGTTAGTCATGAGAAAATAGAGTTGCTTTTTCACGAAAAAAAAATAAATAAATGTTTGAGGTGGGAGAAGTGAATAGAGGTAAAGGAAGGCCAGTGGATTTAAAAAGTTGAGTTTAGAGTTTGGTTGAAGGTTGTAGGAAGAAAAGGGAAATGTATTTTGGACATTATAATAAATATTTTAATGAAAATTTGACTTTTGAGAGTTTGACTAACATAAAAGGAAAAAAAAATGGACGAAAAGATCTCGTAGTGTAACGAAAAAAAAATATATGGACTTTTTAGTCAAAATATAAATACCTAATTATAATTAATCTTATTTTTATTGTATCATTTAATCACAAAAATTTGAGTTAAACTAATATAATTAAATTCTCTATTTATTTATATTTTAATATTTATTTTTATAATCCATCAATTTAAAATTTCTATATTTCAACTTAAACCCATTCTTTTTATTATTTTTTATTTTTATTTTCTTTTGCCCTATGGTCCTGTTTTCAGAATTATTATTGTTTCCGAAGGAATAGCTATGGCTTAATGAAGTTTATGATTTCAATTAATTTGAAAATGGAAAATTAAAATAATCAAAATGATAATGCAAGGAATATGTTGGCTATATAGACTCAACTACATGAACTTACATTTAGGAAATATGAACTATAATTCAACCATTAGTTAAGAAGTGAGTTCTATTAATAAGGATAATCAAGCATAATTAGGGACCAATTTGGCGTAGGAAAAGATTTACTTTGAAATGTATTGTTGAACTTAATTTCAACCGAATTGGTTCCAAGAATCATTTTATTATTATTATTATTATTATTATTATTATTATTATTATTATTATTATTTCAATTTCAACCGAATTGGTTCCCAGAATCATTTTATTATTATTATTATTATTTGTCCACAGTTGTTACTTTACCTTTTAATCTCTCACTAAGTATTATTAGACATTAATATAATCAATTTTCACGTGAGAGTTGGTCTTATAATACCAAAAATTTCATTTTATACGAAAACGATATCATGTATAATGCAATTTCATTTCATAAAAGAAAGTTTATATAAATTAAATCTAATTTATATTGTAATTAAATATTTTGTTTTTAAGTAGTATCACATTAGTGTATAATGGATTCGCCATAAATACAAATGAGAAAGGCAATTGCGTTGCACATAACAATAACATAGTAGGCTTCAAAAATGATCACCAGCCACCATTTTTCTGTCAATAAATCCCTACTTTTTCTTTCTTCGTTGACATCTCCATCTTCATAAAAACTCATCTCTTTCTCACTCACTCTCTCTGTGTTACCATGCTTTTCAGTGCTCCAGTGTCTCCCTGAATACCCGAAAAATTCCCAGCAAGTAAGAGCAAAGATCATTTGAAACTCCTCAAAAAAAGTTGATGGTGATAGTTTAGTCCTTGTCACAACCCCTCCTCTCTTTAATACTTCTTTTGGCATTTTTTCTTAATCTTGTCAATATCACATTTTTCTATCACTTTCCCAAGAAAGTAAAAAAGTTCACCATGAGTGACAGTTTATCTGATTTTTTCGACGAATCTGAATTTGGCGACACTACCTTAGATGGGGATTATTTTTTTGCTATTTTCGAGAGTTTAGATAGTGTAACAGAGTTTCCACCAGTTACACCTTCAGATGAAGTTGATGTTAGCTCAAAAGAAAATGAAGAAACAAGAAGACTTGCGTCTCAGAAGTCTACATCTTCTAGTGCTCTTCTTGAATATTCTGAGACTGAGCTCGAAACTTCGCCAAAGAACAAGAGACAAAAGACAACAACTTCTTCAGAAGATGTAGTAGTAAACACAGATGGGCTGCAACGGATGTCTCATATTACAGTTGAGCGTAACCGGAGAAAGCAAATGAATGAACATTTATCAGTGTTAAGATCACTCATGCCTTGCTTCTATGTCAAGAGAGTATGTCTTTTTACTTTTACTCCTCCTTATCATATATCATATATATATATGAACTGACTCTAGTATTACTGAGCTAAAGTTGATATCGTTCTTCCAGCTGTATATTGCTTAAATCTTTTCTAAGCCTCTCAACTTTTGAAAGACTTGCACTTTTGGCTTATCATACGTAGAAAGTAGGAGATTACAAAAAAGATTGGAAAAAGAAAAGTTCAAGAGAACTATTTATGTGTTCAATCAAACTCTACAGGGACTCTTCTTAATATTACCCATTAAGATGATATCTATTTTTTTTTTCTTTTTCTTTTTCTTTTTTTCATTAGATTCAAATTTGAACTCGCAATCTCATATTTTTAGAAATGATTTCAATACCACTGAGTTAAAACTTATTGGTTATTTATCAATTTTTGCTATATATGCATTTAATTTCTTTCATATATACTATACGTACCAGATGTTTTTGTCAATAAAAGAATTAAGCTAACATTATACTGTTGAGTTATATTAATTTGTATTATGGGTCAATTACTAATTAGGGAGACCAAGCATCAATAATTGGAGGTGTTGTTGATTACATCAATGAGTTGCAGCAGGTTCTACAATCACTTGAAGCCAAGAAACAAAGAAAAGTAGTTTATAATGAAGTGCTTAGCCCTAGAATAGTGTCAAGTCCAAGACCCTCACCACTTAGCCCTATAAAACCTCCATTAAGTCCAAGACTTAACTTAACTATAAGCCCAAGAACACCACAACCAGGAAGTCCATATAGACCTAGGTTGCAGCAAGCAACTACTGCAGGTTACCTCTCCCCCACTGCCGTAGCCACTACTTCATCACTTGAACCATCTCCAACTTCTTCTGCTTCTTCCTCCATTAATGATAATATCAATGAACTTGTTGCAAATTCAAAGTCTGCCATTGCTGACGTGGAGGTTAAGTTCTCTGGCCCAAACGTTATATTGAAAACAGTATCTCCCAGGTTTCCTGGTCAGGCTGTGAAGATCATTTCTGCCCTCGAACACCTCTGTCTGGAGATCCTTCATGTCAACATTAGCACTCTTGATGACACCATGCTTAATTCCTTTACCATCAAGGTAATAATCAAGATTTGCCTTAATTAAAATGATTTTGCTTAAGTTATTAAATTTAAATATTTTTTGTTTAAATTTATATAATTGACTTTTTTCAAAGATCTATATAACAATCCATTTGATTTGAAGATATGGAAAAAATTTGACTTAGCTTAGCTTAACTTTAATTTTAAAATTAATTAGATTCGATTATATGAATTTTTTATTTTCACTCTAAATGATATTTTCTGATAATTATAATGTCTTTAAATTATATTGTATTCTTTTCTTTCAAATTAATTTAGGCTACTTCTTTTCTTCCTCTCCTCTATCATAATGTATACAACCTTCATAACTAAAACTCCCTAGGTGTTTCTTCATTAATTTTCATTCCTAAAACTATCTTAATTTTCATTTTTTTCATATTTTTCTCAATCGATACTACATTTATTTTATTTTTAATACATTTATTACATATTTTATTCATTTTTGTATGACTGTTTATATCTATTTTAACATTCTTATTTTGATAATATTTATCTTCAATACATATTATCTTTTTATTATTCGATACTTACTACTATACAACCCAACCATTGAATAGTCGTACGATAAAATTTTTCGTTTAATTTATTGGGAATTTTGCTATCACATAAAATTCTCTTGACAAACCTCCATTTCAACCATCCAGCTTTCATCCTATAGTTAACATTCTCCTCACAACCTTCATTTCCTTGAATTTGAATCTAAATATTTAAAATGGGTGGTTTGGGATAATGTCATTCCATCCAAGATAACTCCCTCGTTATTCCTACTTCAGCTTTCACTAAATTTGTAATGTATGTATTTCATTTTTGTTTTACTTAATCTAAAACTCTTTGACTCCAAAATACTCTTCTACAACTCTAAATTTCTATTAACTTCCTCTCATGTCTCGTATACTAGCATGATATCATTTACAAACATCATTCACCACGATATTTTCTCTTGTATATATTTTATTAATTTATTTATAATTAAAATAAAGAGATAATCACTCACTGTGAACCATTAATGCAACTTAAGAATAATATAAATATTTATAGAAAAATAGTAATTAATTTATTTTTTTAATAATATTTATAAATAATATTAATATTATATCTTTTCATTCAATTTTACCGTTAATTAACCCTATAAGAGATAATAATATTTACAGAAAAAATCGTAATTAATTTTTTTTTAAACACAAATAGAAGTTAAAAAAAAAATAGTGCACACTAATTTCTCTCTGAAATTCTGAGCAAAAATTAAATTAGTGACCCAAGCACAGGTCTCCTTAAATTATTGTAGGAAGACAGACATGTCTTGCTCTCTCTCTTACTACTGTTCACTATTTTACCTTTAAGTGAACAGAGCAAAAAGTACATAAAAGAATACATATCATCATACTTTTCACTGAAACGATTTTTTTCATTACAAAAAGATCGAATTTGTTCGTCTTCTTCCTATAATTAATTAACAAGAGTCTAGCCCGCTTTTTAACTACTTTCTAAAGGGAACAGCTTTTTGCAAATATGATAAAATATTGTTTTAAGGTTGCAGTAATCAATGGAGGGGCTTTTTGGGGTCAAATATTGAAAATATAACACTATTTTTTTATTTTTTATTTTAATATACATGAAATATTTATAATTTTTTAAACTTTGGAGTAATAGCCCCTTTATGTCCCCATAAAGATCTGCCTCAGGCAGTAATATCATGCTCATTTAAGTAAAAGACACTTTAATACTGAGTAAATGTGCAGACTTTAAATGTATTCTTAAAAGTTTTTGTTTTCTTTAAATTATATTTATTAAGGCTAATTAATGATTTAACAATTATATATATGATTTCTTTATTAACAGATTGGAATTGAATGCCAACTTAGTGCAGAAGAACTGGCTCAACAAATCCAGCAAACATTCTGCTAATGAGTAAGCAATTAATTCTATATTTCAATTTTCATCCCCAAAACACTCAACCCAACAACCCTTTTCTGTCTCTCTCTTTCTCTTTTGTCTTTCTTCATATCTAGATATGTACTAATAAAGGAGTATTATAGGGAGGCAATTACCAGCATTCCTATTAACAAATGTCATTGTAGATCAGTCTCATGACATGTAGTAGGTGGTTTGCTAGAGGTTTGAATAGTTTGTTTTATTTAATATCTCATCTTCTGTTATATGTATCTTTTTATGCATTATATTATTTTTTTCTAAAATATTTTAATAGTTAATATTTTTTTCATTAATAATGTGTCATATAAAAAGATACATAGAATAAGAAATAAGATACCAAATAAGATAAATAATTCAGATTGATTTGCTAGCTAGATTAACCTTTTTGTAATTGAGATTCTCAATTTCTCAAACTTATTTTATTTTAATTAATGTATGAATTCCATCAATTCTTAAATATTAATTATCCTTTACAAGAGTCTTGTTATCAATTTTAAATATTATTTGTACTTGCAAATATATCTCTCAGAGTCCAGAATTGTCTCAATTCAAAATTCTTTCCAATGCTAAAAAAAAAAAAATCCAACTAATGAAAAAGTATAGAAATGAAAAGTATGGATGATTTTATTTGAGATTATCTTATGAGAAATTGAAACTTGAAAATGTAAATCAACAACAAAAATCTTCTATCACTGAAAAAAAAAAGAATATTAGATTTAACTATATATTTAATATCATTTAATACCTAATGTTGGTAATAATGATTAGTGGTAAGTGTATATATTTAACATCATTTGATACTTGATATTAAGAATAAAAAATTAATAATAAGTATATATTTATAATTACATGTTAGTGATAATACAATAGAGGTGGAAAAAAAAACGCATGAAATGGTAGTAATATAAATATTTTTCTTTCAATAAGCAATGAATTTTTAGTTTAATAATAATTGAAATATTTTTAAATTATAAGATTTTAAATTTGAAAATCAATCGAAATTAAATTTATAAAAATAAATAAATCTTAAATTAATATGAAATTAGTTTCACTATATAATTGTAATCTCATATGAGATTATCTTATAAGTTTTTATACAATAACTACTACTCGATTTAAATAACATTAAGTCCACTATTTATTCAAATAAAAAAAAAAAAAAACATTAAGTCCACACTCTTGTTATAATTCTATCAATTATACAGAAGTAACAAACTCCCAAACTTTTTTTTTTTTTTTAGAAATAACAAATTCTCTAATTAAATAATTAGAGACGAAGTCAGAAATTTATTTCTGAATAGATTGAGATTTAAAATTTTTTATTTAAATATAAAAAAATTTTAAAAATTAATTTTAAGTAATCCAAGATAATGTAAAAAGTTAAATTTTAATACACAAAAAATTTTTAATAAATTTAAAAAACAAATTTTAAACTGATCCCTGTTAATAACGACATTTGTCTGGTTATATATAGTTAATTATCAAACTAGTTGTAGGCCCGTATATATTATATTTGTTGGGTTTAAATTTTAACTTATAATTTCAATTTTAAATCCATATACACTTTGGTCAAGTGTTCTAGCCAAATTCTTGTCCTTTATTTTATTTTATTTTTATAATATATATCTATCTATAATATAATTGTAATTAATCTTCTACTATTTTTGTAAGTTTTTATTTTTTATTTTTTTACCTTTACTTATAAGCTTTGAAATAAAAATTCATAAAATAATATTAATTTCATTTATTATTATTATATATAATTGCTATTGTTAATCTTAGCTAGAAATTGGGGTAATAGATGCTTGCTTCAATGTGGCAACATACATTTTGTTCACTGCTTTGTCATGGCTATCTTAATTAGTTCCATAAAGTTTATTATTTAATTAGTCCCCACAGATACAGTCACCAAATTATTAGACCGGACTTTAGCATATAAATGCTTCTAATTTGGCCCCCTAACTAGAATAAAGGTTAACACTACCCTATAAAAATTATTATTATTATTATTATTATTATTATTATCAAACAAAGTTAAGGCTATAATTTAATATAAAATTAGTCATAATTTTTATAAATTAGTAATAATTTTTATAATTTATAATTATATAAAAAGATAATTTTAAAATATTTATTTGATAATAAATTTGTCCGTCCATCTAAAATAATAGAATTGGCAAAAATTCAAATTCTATATAGAAATTTAAATCTCTTAAAAATAAAAAATTATAACATCAGAGAATTTTTTAAAATCTATAAATTTCATTATAATTTTATCAATTAAATAATAAATTTTAATAAAATTCATGAATTTGGCAATTTCATCACCCAAAATCTTTCAATGGAACGATTATTTTCTATCCACAATGGATTGTATTGTTTGTTTCTTATTCATACTGAGTTAATCATATTTTTAATCTTATTTGTATATAAAACTTCACGGTAGGCGTCAGTTATTCAATTTTTTTTTTTCGTTACTTCTTTTTAAAATGGCAAAATATAATTTTCTATCCAAAAAATTTCTCTCACAAGCAACATTTTCTCTAAGGGTCCATTTAGTTAGCGATTAACGATTAACTATGAGCGTGTAATGGCCAGTGTTCAGTTTTGAGCGGTTAACGACTAGTTGAATATAATTATAAAATATTTGATAATTCAACAGTTCATGTTAAATTATAAAATAATGAATAATAATATTATTTTATATATTATGGTAAATTTTAATTATAAACAATTAATAATTTTAATATTACATATATTTTAATAAAAATAATTTCACATTTTAATTTAATTTTTATTTAACTATGTGAATTCATATGAATATTAAAATATTCAATAATCAAAACAAAAATGTAAATATTTTTTAATTAGTAGTAAATATTTTGATAAACATTTTAAATTTTGATGATATTTGTTATAAAAACTAGCTTTTGAGTTTAAAATTTAGAATTTCTAATTTTTTTCATAAGTGAGATTTTAATTATAAATTTTAAAAGCTAATAATTGAAAATATAAAAGTTAGCTTCTAGTTGTATTTTACCAAACGTTCAATATTTGCGGCTGAGTACTCAAATATTAACAGTTGATTTTTAAACGCTAAATCAAACGGTCACTAAAATTAGTATTTCAACTTATTACATCATTTAGTATTATTAATTACTCTGTAAGAGATCAACCCAAAATTGATTTTGAAAAACTTGTTGTTTCAGGATTCAAATATTTTTATTCAAAACAGTTCATTCAAATTATTTGAAGTCATTTCGAGTCAAACTATTGTAAATAATATTAGAATTGTTTTAGAGTCAAATTATATAAAACTTTTGAGCTCATAAATAAAGAATATCAACGAAATACAACATGAAATTATGTCATCCGGAGTAATAACGAACCACAATACTTAATGTTGATGTCATATTGAATCTTGGCATAGATCCAATTATAAAAAAAAAGATAATAAAAAATAAATAAATGATTATATAATTCAAGTTATTATTATTTAAATAATTTAAATTAATTATTTTAAATTGAAATTAAGCTCAAAAAATAGTTAGTTATTTGAAACTCGTAATTTTAAAAAGTTGAAAAAAAAACAGAGGTAAAATATTTTTTAATTAGATGTACCAAAAAATTAATTAATGTTGGTGAGCTTAGTTGACATTTGTATAGAGAAGAAACACTATACGGATTGGAAAGACAACAGCAGCAGCAACAATAACTTGATATAAATATGAAGTACTTTGAAAATAAATGCCATAAGAATCAAAAACCTTAGAGCTAATGCCACCCACCTTTCTCTAGCTAAATTATAATCATATTATAGCTAATGATCACCAAAGAGGCAAAACCCAGCTGGCTAGTACCTACATCCCAATAAATTGAGCAGATATAGCTTAGCTATGCTAAATTAATGACTGAATTTTTCTTCCTTGTAAATTAATTAGCTGGGTCCTATGAAAGTTCAGAAGTGGCATGTTTGAGGGAAGGAAGCATGTTTCAATGGTAATTAATGGTCCACTGTATAACCAGAACTCACTTATCATTTACATTTGTAATTAAAATTTTAATCAACGATATGCAGGAGTGAATCTATATGGTAAGTCGCCCCAGAGGATAATTTATTTTAATAATTATTTATTGTTTCTCTTTACCCCATAAGAATACAATTTACAAATGCCTCCATTAATTTTCATTTTAAGATTTATTTAACTGTGATTTCAATTATAATTTAAATATAATTATTATTTATTAGATTTTTAATTAGGAGCGCAACTAAAAAATTGTCTTTTTTTATTTTTTATTTTTTCTCTCATATCATCGTATATAGAGTATAGACAATCCAAGTGTATGCATATAAATGTACATATGTATTGCCCCATTAACTAAAATTTCTCCACTGACAACATGCATATGCTATGCTAGGTATACACTTTAATTTCAATTTAATTTATTAATAAATTGTATATATGGAATATTTTTTAATATGGGTTATTTAAGGTAATGGACCACTAATGGTCCCCTATAATCTCAGGTGGGTATAATGAGATGACAAATGTTAACCTTAAAGATTCGTGAATTCCTTAGTTGTGGGTTCTGGACCACCTGGAAATTCTCTAATTTCCATGTGGATTTGGATCCAAAGGAGAAAATTTATGGGCCTTTTGGGCTCATAGTGTCACATTGGTGGATCAGGACTCAATATACCTTATGCCCTTTCAATGGCCTGATAGATCATTTTTTTTTAGGCCCAAAAAGAAAAATTAAACTAGTCAACCATACAAATATTCAAATACAATTGGAAATATTCTTAGCTCAGTTTGGGATAAAGAATTGAAATTAGAATTAAAAATTTTAATTTTAATTTTAATTTTTTAGATTAAAATTTATATTAAAATTATAATTTCAACGTTTATTTCACAGAATAAATTGAAATTGAATTTCTAACATTTATTTCATAAAAAAAATTGAAAGTGAGAGTGAAATTAAATAAAAAATTAGTGAGGATGATAGTGGCGGTGGATTATGGCAATGGGATAATGGTGGTCCGATGAGTCATTATTATAAACGGTGACGGTCCGACAAATCTTCATCACCGACGGTGACAGACTATCATCACAACAATAGTATTGGGGGTAACGGTAATGGTGAAAAAGATGATGATAGTGATATTATAAAATTGTAATTTTTATGAGTTGATAATTAAATTATGAAATTATTTTTTTAGTTATATTATAATTTTATAAAATTATAAATAAAATTTCAATTATAATTTTAGATGATTACCAAATATTAAAATTTTAATTTTAATTTTAATTTCTAATTCTACACTCGAATCCTTATAAATATCATTTCACTAAATCTAAATCTAAAATGTTTATTACTTAGTTTAGTATTACTTACTATAATTAGGCGTTCACTAGAAGGAAAACGTGGGATTATCCAAAGTCTTATTATTATTATTATATTTAAAAATGCCTAGAATATAATAGGATATAATGTTTTCTAACATAAAATTATGATAAGTAAATGTAATATTAAAAAAATTTCATACCGAAGTATAAATTAATAATAAATATATATTTTATTAAATAATAAAATAAAATTTTATTTTCTCTTCTCTAATATTAGAAAAAATAATTGTCAACGTCAATGGTAAGCAGCCCAATATGCACTTGTCGCTGGTTTTCTGGACTGCGTAAGAATTGGTTTCAGTTCTCATAAAAACTGACCAGTAGAAATATCTGGCCTGAAAATGTTGGACACGCTCGTTGACCTTTTTTTTTTAAAAAAACAAAGTACCCGTTCACTTTAAAATCATTGAGCTGGTCAAATAATAATAAATAAATAAATAAACAGTAAATAAAAATTGAGTGGTGGAGTGTATATTTTTATATAATAATTTTTTGTGTTATATTTTAAAATTTTAAAAATTTTTATAAAAATTTTTAAATTATAGTTTAATGGTGTTTAATATAATAAATTTAATAATATATTTTTTTATTAAAATAAATAAATAAATAATTATAAATATATTAAATTTATACTGTTAGATTTGATACACAAAATTTATAATATTTTTTATTATTTTTATTTTACATAAAAAATATATTATTTGATTCATTATATCAAATACTATTAAATTATAATTTTCAAAAAAATTTATAAAAATTTTATACTCTCAAAATATAACAAAATATGACAATGAAAAATTACTATAAAAATGCAAACAACACCCTCAACCCATAAAAATGAAATTACATATCTAACATCTATACTTTGAAGTAATTTCATTACCTCGTAGGATGTACCCCAAATCAATATGCTCAATTTTTTTTTTCAAAAAGCAATTATCAAACCATTAATAACTAAGGGATTCATAATATTTTCAGGATGTATCCGATAATCTCTCATGAATTAAAATTATAATGTAATTAAAGATAAGATTTAATAAATTAATTAGTTGTAAGTCTCATAAAAATAATTAAATAAATTATTTATATTAATAATTATATATATTTTATGGTAAGAATATGAAAAGATATATGTATAAGTCAAATACATAATAATAAAAAGTTCATTTTAATAATTAATGAAAATTTAATTTCCATTTTAAATAATAAATATAAATATAAATAAAGATATAATAAATTTTTTTAATAATTAATTACATAAAAATATCAAATAATTAAACAGCTTTAATTATAACTTACTAAACCTGAAAATTCTTTAGTCTCTAAGCTAGCAAACCGTAAGGGACAATGCTATATATGTCAAAATAAAATAAAAGAGTAAGAGAATGGAGATCTGAAACAGACTTTTGAATCTCAAATTATCGAATTTATTTTCTATATCTGTATTGTGTATAATTGTTCCTTTTCTATACAGGTTCTACGCATATTTAAAGGAAAGAATCTCTCCTTGATCACTGCCCACTAATTCTGGCTATCATTAAAGAATTTGACTAAGTTAACATAATTAAATTAGGATAATTTGCGGTTGATTTCTTGGCTGATTTTATGCTGCTGACAATATCAATACAAGGCGATTTAATAATATTTTTTATAGGTTTTTCATTTAAATCTTTGGTGTTTTTTTTTTTTTTTTTGGTTTGACGGTCAAAATATTTTTGCAACCTTTTAATTGGCAAATATTATCGTGTGGTACTGTAGCATTGTCCCTTGAATATGCCAACGTTAACCCAAGCAGAAAATTTGATATTTTTCATTTTCTGATATTTAATCATATATGAAAACAGATTATATTTTCAACAAAAAAAATAATCATATATGAAAACAGATTATATTTTCAACAAAAAAAATAATCTAACTACAACACAAAATTCACAAATATATATTATTAATAAGAATAATGTTAAGCTTAATGAATAACTACGTAAATTGTTTCGTGTGCAAAATATTCTTTTTTATTTTTCAACCCTAATATCACATATATCTCTGTAACACTATTTATGTTCGTTATTCATTATATTGAACATATATGTTGCAAATCAGACTTTTTATGGATAAAAACAAATACAACTACTAATATTACAAATAAATTATCAACTGTGTTAAACATAGAAAATTTGAAAAAACATTGGAACATGTTGCCAGCGTTTTCCTGAAAACTGTCCAACCAAAATTTTTTTTTGGCCAAGAAACTTAATTAACTATCTATTTAGTAACTAATTAATACACCTTATCTTTCTTCAGTTTGAGATTATTCGATTCCCAGCTATATATGCATGGATTTATCTAGAAGAGGAGATCTAGAGTTGTCGAAAGTTGTCGAATGTGAAATTTGGATCAAATTGTACATTCCCAAATGGGAAATCCAAGCCCACAGTGGGAGAGTTAGTAGCTGTAGTAGCAGAGATTATGTCTGTGAGCTCCGACTCAGAAGTTTGAAAATTGTTGTGTAGAAACCCACCTGAAGATGCAGATAAATAGTTTGTCCCAGAAGTTGAAGGAGATATGAAAGATGGAGAATAACTTCCCATCAAACTGTTATGTACAACTGAAGGTACATTAACATTATTTGATGTGGAAGGAAAATGGAAAGGAGGAAATGTTTGATCGTGCGAGTCTAAGCCTTCCGTTGTCACTTTAAGCCCAGAACTAAAGTTTAATAGCAGATCTTGTTGATTAATTTCTTGGAGTTGTGTGTTGTTTGGTTCTTGATTTTCCGGTGGCTGTACTGAAGGTGGGAGATCGAGCTGCATATTTGAAGCTTGAGTGCAAGTATGCCTTCCACGATAGGTAATCTCATAAATGGTAGGGTCCTCATCGGATCGTTGCACTTGTTTTGTTGCCAAACAACCTTGGACAATTCGATGAGTGCACCTGTAATATCCTCTGCAATATAATTATAAACTGCAAATTTTAATCATCTTTTATTAATTACGTGAAAAAAGAAAATGGTGTCTGCCTAATGTTATAAAGAAAATCAATGCCCCGTCCAGACACAGTTGGGATAGGTACGTGTAGCTAGATTAATGTAATTAATTCCTATTAATGAATGATCTTGTAGGATTTAATAATATTCTGTGGCCATGACTGAATGTATGCGAAATCTTGGATTAATGACAGAGTATGGCTACAACTTCATGTTTAGCTGAGAATATTGTAGCTTAACTAAAACCCACAATTAAGAAGAATCCTTTAGGATTATTATATTGCATGTATAATGATTTGAATGTTCATATATATATATATATACACTGTTAGCTATAGTTAATCCAAATAGATGCTACTGTTATTTGCTACTCCTAATTTTGATTATTAGTATCACATGCACGAGCAAAACATCTATATGTCTGTTCTTATTGGTTTATAATTAAGGTAACGACTTGAACTTCAGATTTTTTTTTATTTTTTTTTTTTGTATTAAGGATTGGTGAGATTTGATGGCTCTCAAACTTCTAATATTAAGTATTTATCGCCAACCTCAATCAATGAGTATAAATAAATGTGAGTTAATTAAACACCCTTTTAAATTAATTATGAGCTAAAAAGGAAACAAGATATATAGGACTCCATAACTATGTATTAAATGACTTGGAGTTTATAGATTACGAAGTTTTATTATTATAAAGTAGTAACATATGATAAAGGAAACAACAATGAAAAGAAATAAGCATACCTGGGATATTTGGCTCCAAGTATGTCTTTTTGGCCATACTTTCTCCAGCTAAAGCCATCATCAAGCGGTCCTTCAAGTCCCATCTCTGGGCTAACTCGTACTTGTTGTGTCCATCTTAGTGTGCTCTTTCTGCTGACAATTAATTAACATATAATCAATATTAAATACAGAATTAATTAGATTGAAAATAATAAAAATATACCTCTTCCTAGTGGCATCTTTAGGATCCTGGTCCTTCAAGTCTCGGTCAGAATCTTCATTCGGAGGACTTCCACTTAACGGCCACTCAGACATTCCGATAGCAACTCCTGTGGGATGTGTGTCTCTCATAATTGATGAGCTGCTTATATTTAACATTGAAAGTGCCTTTTCATAAGAAGCTAAAATCTTTTGGACCAACATTTCACGGCTTTCTCTTGAAGAAGATGGAACATTCAGATTCATTTGTAGCTGCCTCGCTAGCTCCTTCCCCGTTGTTAGCTCGTTTACAATATTCTTATTTTGCTCCCAATCCCCCATATTCTCCATTTTCTTTTGAAACAATTAACAAAATTTAATTATTTGATCTCAAGAAAGACCAACTAATACAAATTTAATTAATTAATTTTAAAATCAGAACAATGCAAAAAGGAGTGTTTAGAATATCTATAAATACTACTAATTACCAAGTAATTAATAAGCATGGGTTACTCATAACTGAAAAAGGACAAACTAACAAAACAAGAAATTAATATATAGAGAAGAGAGAGTTTGTTGATTGGGTTTTGAAATGGTTTTAGGTATAGGAACGAAAATGTGATGAGAGAGCTGGTTGTTGAGGAAGATTATGGAGGGTGGTATGGGATTTTAAGGAAATGCTTCTCTGTTTGTGAGTAAAGAAAATCAAGGAAATGGAGAAGTTTGACTGAGAAAAAAATGAAATATTATGAAAAGCCTCCACTGATAATTTTCTTCTTGAAGACCAGTCTTTGGTCATAGGAAATGTGGTTCAAAGGGTAGGAAAGTCAGCAATCCAATTGTTGACCATTTCTTCTTCCGAATATCTACCCATACTGTTATTTTCTTTTATCTTTTTTCTTGCTACTCACAGTGTACATTATAAACCTCTGTTGAGGTAATTAACTTTACTCTGATAATATATTGCCTCTTAATTTTTTTTTTCTTATGAATAAAATAATTTTACCCTGCATTTAGTTTATGGATATAATTTAATTATCATTGATGAATTTTTTAACTAGAATTTAAATTACAATGCCAATTTTCCTAAAATAGTTATATAATTTATATTGTCCTTTAATATTTATTTTTTGTTTTATCTATTACTGATCATCTTAATTTGTTCCTTTTTAAACAAATTAACAAGATAATATTCATACTGAATATACAGATCTTATTAATTAATTTCATATTTATAATTTTGTATGATTCCTTTTCCTTTTAAGATCACATGGAAGATCACCCAATACCTCAAGTAATCTAAAATATTTTGTTGGTTTTGATGCAATACAAGATATAATGAAAAGGAAAGAGAGAAAAAAGATAGGGGAATACTAAACATGTAAATTGCATAAAATTATCAATCAAAAGAAAATTTAAAATATTAATACTGACACTCTTAAATTATATTATTAATTGATCAGATACTTATATATATACATATATTCAACCATAACTAGAAAAATCTCAAGATGCAAAAGCAAAAATGAAATTAATACATTTCTTAACCTAAGTGGTCTCTTTTATTATTAAAAAAAAAAATGGAAGTTGGAAGTCAGAGAGGAGCTTGGCAAGAGAAAACAGAGAATCTTGAAGATAGCTGCCGCTTACTCGCGTATGATAACTGAGTGTTTGCATTTATTTAAAATATATATATATATATAAAGTATTTAAAAAAAAAATTAAATCTAATATCTTTTTTAAAATGAAATTTTTTAAATTATATTTTTAAAACTCTGTTTTCTGTTAAACACTTTTAAATGAAATTTTCTATCAAACACTGTTAGAGTGAATTTTTCAAATTTTGAATGCGACATGCACAGAGGAATTTTTATATATTACTATATATATTTTATTAATTATTCATTATATGTAACATTGTAATTATAACGAATCAAATCCGTTGATTTTTTTTTTTAGCTTATATTAAGGCATATGAACTTAGAGTCATCATCTAACACTCCATCTTCAAATTTATTTTCAAAACAATGTGTTTTTTATTATCTTGAGGTTGAATCTATAAATCAGAGTGTTTAAAGTAAGACTCCCAAAATTTAAGAATTTAATGATATCTCATTATATAAATTTAATTTTCTATTTTAAAATATAAACTTATCTTAAATTTATTAGATTTCTTGACCATTTTACTCTCATTTTCCTTGTAATTTAATATTATTATAACCTATTTTTTATGTGATAAAGTTTAATATTTTTTTGAGGTCGCATTTGGATTGGAAATTTTAAAATTTATGTAATTTATTAAAATTTATATAATTAAAAATTTGTATTTTTTATTTCATAAATTTATAAAATTTCACTTATTTGAAATAAAAATAAAATTTATGAATTTTAATGGTAATTTTATAATAAAAAGATAATTTATAAAATTAGTCATTCATTAAAATGATGAATTTTTCAAAATCTCATTTTCTATGTAGGATTTTAAAAATTTTTAAATGAAAAATTATGGTGGATGTTGAATTTTAGACAATTCATATATTTTAATTTTTTTTACTAAAAAAATAAATTTTGACAAAATTTATGAATTTTCTATAATGTTTTATTTAAATTTCATCAATTTAAATATGACAGAAAAGAAAATTATATTTTAATCTTTCGGATAATGTATTTATTATTTCTGCGTATAGACGCTCCAATTAAAAAAATGGTTAATTATTTTTTTTCTCTTGTAAAATTACCCGATATACTAACTCATTCTGATCTTAAAAAATACACTAACTCTCTTCTGATTAATGTTATAATATACTACTTGACCATTTCATCCAATTTTACTATTAGTCAACCCTAAAATGATCAAAAATTACAGTAAAAAGATAAAATATTATTACTTTTTATTTTTAATTGATTACATCTTATTTTTGTTTTAAATTTTTTTTTAGGGTTAAAAATATATTTTTATATTTTTTGATAATTTTAAAAATAAAATAAATAAATTTTTTAAAATATTTTTTATTTTATTTTTTAAAAATAAAAATTTGAAAATAAAAAATATTTTTTAAAAAAAATATTTCTACTTTTTATTTTCAAATTTGTCAAAAATATGAAAATGAATTTTTTATTTATATTAAAAATTTAAGAAGAAATAATTTAATTTATTCTTAAATTATTTATTAAAATAAAAAATATTTTTATTTATTTTTTATTTTAAAATTTATCAAAAAATATAAAAATAATTTTTTTAATCCTAAAAAATATTTTTTAAAACAAAAATAAAATGTAATCAATTAAAAACAAAGGGTAAGAATATTTCTATCTTTTTACAATTCTTGTTGATTATATTAAAGTCGACTAACGGTAAAATTATATGAAATAATATATTAATATAATAAAATATTCATCAGAATAAAATTAATATATTTTTAAAAAGTTTAAAGAATTTATTGTATTTAATATTTTACAATGAATAAATAATAATTTACCTTTAAAATAATAAATATGCACAATGCAAAGGACTGGTGACATGATAATGACATATACCTTTCAATCCTTGCTTACGTTTATTACAATTTAAATTAGGGTTAATTATTATCTCTTTTTAGAAAATCACCAATACATTAAATCACTTTTAACCTTTTAAAAATATACCAACTCTTTTATGATAAATATTTTATTATATTAATACATTTTTTCGTTTAATTTTATCATTAAATAATTCTAAAATGGTCAATAAAAGCTGTAAAAAAACAAAAATGCTTTTACCTTATATTTTTATTTTTTTTATTTTCAAATTTTTTATTTTTTCAAATTAGAATGAAAAATATTTTTATTTATATTATTTTCAAAGAATTCAAAAAAATATAAAAATAAATTTTTTAACCCTAAAAAAATTTTTGAAGCAAAAAATATGACGTAATTAATTAAAAATAAAGGAAAATGGCATTTTTATTTTTTTACTGCCATTGCTTGACCATTTTAGGGTTGACTAATAGTAAAATTAAAATAAAGGGTCTAGTAGTATATTGCATGATTATCAAAATCAGACCAAATCAACCAATCAAACTAAAAAAAATTGAGAATTGAACTAAGAACCAGTTCGGTTATCCTCTTTTTACTTGTCCCTGAAAAATCGGATAAAAAACTGATAAACTAACTGATTAACAGGTAAATCAATTGAACCGAATTTATTTTCTAATTCGGATGGATCAACTTTTTTTAATTTTTTTTTTTAAATTTTTTTATCCAAACATCGTTGTTTTTGTCAAATAAAAATGGAACCGTTTTGAGCTAAAAAAATTAAGAGAATTTCAGTAATTTCATTTCAATTTTACCCAATGTTTAAAACCTACCTGTCAAAATCATGACCGTATTATATATTACTCTATTGTTTGAGTAAATGTTTGAACAAGTGAATATCCATAATTTACTATATATATAATTTTTTATTTAATGTGATTTAATTGACACCATAAAAAATATGATTTTATATAAATTCTTGATTTACCCATAATTGCATTATTTATTTTCATCATATATATAATAAATATCAAATTATATATACATATATATAATCGGTTCAATCTCGATCGGACCTCTAATTCTCTAATCCTCTGTTTTCATCGTTTTTCAACCAGTCCAGTTTTAAAAATATTGATATATTGTGACATTTATCAGGAAAATTAATGTATTTTTAAAATGTCAGAAAAAATTAGTGTATTGAGTAATTCGAAAGGAGAAATTGTAATTAATTCTTTAAATTATAAAGACAATATTTTATAATAAATATATATAATACTCCTTCCATTCTTTTATATAAATCGCTTTGAAGGAAAACGCAAAGATTAATAAATTAATTATTATGCCTTAATTTTAATATAAAATGACTAATATAGTCATATTTATTGTATGGTTTCACTTATTATAAAACTGATTGAAAATATAAATTTGATTCTTAATTAGGGATAAAATTTAAAAAAAAAATAATAAATATAATTTTGAAATTTGAGAATGACTTATGAAAAAAAAATTATGTCTCTTTAAAATGGTATATATTATGGTTTTAAAAATTGACCGTTACGTTACGTAACAGCTGTTATTTCAAGATTTTTGTACTCTCTGTGACCGTTTTTAACGTTAAATAACGGTTAAAAAAAAATAATAATATCAACCGCGAAGACCATAATTTAACGATAACGGCTATGACAAGCCGTTACACATCGTAATATAACGCGACAGATAAAAAATTTAATATTTTAAAAAGTTTGATAAAATTTTTATTGTATTTTGTTGACTAATAATTTTTATTTTTATTTTTAATTAATTATTATTTATGTTAAAATGTTAATTGTAAAAAATGTGTAATGATAACTAGAGAAATTTAATCACTTTTCATTGATACATACAAAGACAAGGAATAGGCTGAAATATAAAAAATTGCATTCACTTGTTTTTGTACATTACAATATGAGGTTTAAAATCAAAAATATTACTAGAAAAAGTCAAGAAAAGTTTGATAAAAGTTATAGTCCAATTAATTTGAATTATATCTTCGAAGAAGACGAACCTTTATCTCCTTGGTTAGAAGAAAGAGATATTAGATGGACAAGAAAATATATAGCTAGATGAAGAAAGATGGTGATAATATTTCTCAAGCTCAACCTTCTCAATAAAGAAGTCAAGGTCCAGAAACAAGTGTTGGTGGTAGACGTGGTAGAATATCAAGATTAAGTCCTAGAAGTGGGAGCCAGAGTACTCATACTGTTAATGACGACGACGACGACGACGACGATGATGTCAGTCATTCTAGTGATGGTAATGATGATGGTGGGCCACCAGATATTAGTGGAGAAATATGTGTTTCATTAACTTATCCTTATAATTATAATATCAATTTTATTCAAGGTGATGTTGGTGCCTCCACCTATAATCCTCCCTCTCCTTCTCCCTCTCCCCTTCCTCCAATATATCATACTCATCATCGATCTCATGGTGATTCCTATCCAATGCGGAGTGCTGAGCCTGAAGACAATTATAATAGATATAATTATGGTGATAACTCAGACTCCACTACAAACTATGGATATGGATATGGTTGTGATATTAGTAGTTCTGAGTCAAACTACTACAATCCATATCCATCTATGATTATGAATCTATCTCCGTCTCAGCCTCAACCATATCCAGTACCTCCATCTCAGCCTCAATCTTTCTATCACCAAAATGATCACAATAATCAAGCTAATTTTATGAATGATTTGTTTGGGCCTTCTACAATCAGATTCATCTATCATGAAGATGAGAGTGCAACTCAATTTACTCCTCATAGACGCTCTTTTTGGCATTAATAATATTAAAATATGTAATTTTTTAAACTCTTTTTTTATTTATTTTGTATCTTATTATGAACTTATATCAATGTGTGTATATTTATTATATAAAATAATAAGTTAGCTAATTAATTTAAACTAATGTTATTAGTGTATATATATTATAATTGTATAGAACAATAATATTTATGTTTTATTAATTGCAGTTATACTTATTACATTATTTTATATTTATATTCTAAAAATGGTTTTAAATTTTATTTATTTCAAATATGTCAATTTTTTTAAAAAAATTTCACTTCAACATATCATTATTGTTACGTTATTTTTCGTGACAGAATCGCAGCCGCGATCGTTATTTGAAACTATAATATATATAAAAAAATAGGGAGTATAATAATAAAATAGGAAAGCTTAAATTATGGCACACGTGGAAGCATGTTACTAGTTGCCCTTAACAGGGAATGAAGTTGCCATGTTTTTTTAAATTATTAATTCTTGTGCCCTTGCTTCAAGCTTAATTATTCTTTCCGTTGGACAAAAAATAAATAAATAAATTATTATTTAGTGGTTGAAATTTATAAAAATTAACAAAGTGATTTCTAATTTTAAAAACACATTATTTAATTATTATATTTTTATTTCATCATATGCAATAATTTTTTTATTCAGTTTTTTTATAAATTTTGTTAAAAATTTAAAAGTAAAAAAACAATTAATATTTAAAATATTTTTATTTTATTTTATTTTAAATTAGAGACATTATTCTAAATTAAAATCTATAATTAATCTCTCTCACCCTCTCACATATAAATTCATAACTATAAAAAATTTCTACAAAAATTAAGTTTAAAATTTTTTATTAAATAATCTAAAATTTAGAAGTTAATTATTATTTAGTTTCTAAAATTTATTAAAATTAATAAAATGATCTCTGTAAATGCAGGGTATTTTGATTATTTTATATGTATTAATGACTAATTAGTAAGGTGAAACTAAAAATTAAGATTAAATAGTAAATTTTTAGAAATATAGGGATTACCTCATTAATTTCAATAAATCTCAATAACTAAATAATAATTAAATAAAAAAAATTATTCTTTTTGTTGGCAATGCTAGCTATGAATCAATATGAATGTTTTGTTTCATTTCATTTTTTCTTTTTCTTTTTTCTTTTTTATATTATTTATTTTTTAAAATATTTTAATATTTAATATTTTTTTATAAATAATTTGATGCACAAAAATTTATGAGATAGAAGATTGGAAGCAGAATATGAAAAAAAAAAAAAATCCATTTTGGCTATCAATAAGTTTAGTGAAAAATTAGTCTCATAATTATTCCAAATAAGATTATTAATTATAATGACAAATCATATTATATCAACATGTGAAATATAATTTATTGTTATTATTAATTATTTAAGAAAAATATAATTCACGAAGAATAAATTAGTGGGACTCATAAGATTTATTATAAAAATATATTTTTATTATTTAAATTAATAAAATATATAAAAAATTAATATAATATTATATGACATTATACAATTGTAATATAATATATGTTTTTTACTTTTATATTTTTATAATAAATGAAAAATATGTAAATTGTATACTATGAAAAATCATCAATATATGTTTTATATTATTTATTTATTTATTATAAAATATATGTTTTATTATTTAAAATATATAATATAATTTTTTATTTATTTAAAAAATAAAATTATTCAATTTGCATTTTTATGTAAAAAAAATAAAAATATATTATATTATATTTTAAATTTTATAATATTATATTATATTTTAAAATTTTAAATGTATATTATTTTTTTAAATAATAATAATAATAATAATAACATTTTTTATAATAAATCTCATTGATTTACTATTTCATCTCCTTGTGAACTGTGTTTTTTTTAAATATTCGTTAACAGCAATAATTTTTTTTTTTAAGAAATAGCAATAAATTATATCACCATATATTAATATAATATTAGTCATTATAATTAGAAATTCTGGTTAGAATCACCGCATTATATAATTTTGCAATTCAATCTCTTCAATTTTATTAAGTAAAATATGTACAGGAGCTATAAATCGCATGCAAAAAACTACATGGAGTTATTTTGAGTTAGCTAGTAGTAGGACTACTATAATTAAATACTTTCTTTTATAATAAAAAAAAAATTAAAGATTCATAAACAATACAATATATTAAAGGGTGTTGATAGTTTGAGTTGATACGATTTCACTGTCATATTCAATGTAATTCATAAATTATAAATTAAAATTTTTTCTATATAATTTAATTTATGAAAAAATTAAAATCAATCTAATCTAATCCATAATTGCGAATTGGATTGAGCAATTTTATATTACATAGTATATATTTTTTTATTAATTACTATTTTATTAAAAAAATCAAAATATATTAATATATTCAATCAAAATTTAAAAGATGTAATAATATAAAATTAAAAGGGATATAATTTATTTTTAAAATGTGAGAAAAATTAGTATAATATATCAAATTTTTTGAGTTAAAAAAATTAAAAAAATGTTAATATATCTATTTTTACAAGAATAAATTATTAAAAAATCTCTTAAATTTAATAAAACATATACCTTACATTTGTTATTTATTATAAAATAACTTTTAGAAAATATTGCTAATTAATTTTTTTAAAATGAAAAATCTTTTTATAATAATATAAATTTAATTTTTGTTTTATTAAATTAAAACATATTTTAATGTAATTTTTTTTTCTCAGTTTATAAGGAGAATAATGAAAATGATTTTTTTTTTTATTTAGAATTACAAACATTTTTTTATGAGACAATGTCTCGATAAAAAGTAAAGTACCTGAAGTTAAAATTTTTCATTAGATTTAAGTACAGTCTTAAAAATTAAATTATATTTATTAACACTCAATACACTTAATATTAATGTGCATATGAATTTATTGTAAATATATTAAATTTAAGTTTTTAATTTGGACTAAATAGGTATATATAAGATGATTATATATATATAACTCAATACATTTAATATTAATATGCATATGAATTTATTGTAAATAGATTAAATTTAAGTTTTTAATTTGGACTAAATAGGTATATATAAGGTGATTATATATATATAACTCAATACATTTAATATTAATATGCATATGAATTTATTGTAAATAGATTAAATTTAAGTTTTTAATTTGGACTAAATAAGTATATATAAGATGATTATATATATATATGGGGTTGGGTTGGGTCGATTTGCAGATTGATATATGCAACGTTCAATTTAACTCATAAAATACAAATTTAAAAAATTTTTGAACTAATTCAAACCACGATAATTAATAAACTACGATTTAATTGCGAGTTGAATTGAATTATATTAGATTATATGAGTTGGATAATTTAAGAACACCCTTATTATATATTTTATTGCTGGAAGATAAAAAGAGAAGAAGAAGAATAAAAAATAAATTATGTAATAACATATTAAGAGTAATTTCATATTGATTAGAATAAAAAATATAAGTGGTTAATATATAACGAGAATCTATTATTTAATTAGTTAGTTTTAATTATTTTAATTATGTTAGTGTCCAATATATTAATATATGTTATATGTGTTTATATTTATAATACTTTCTTATATTTTTTTTCCTGCTCATTCATAAAAATTAATATGATATCGAAATAAATTTAATCAGATTTATTTACTTTTTAATGTTTAATATGAATGTCCAATCGCAACGGACCAAGTCTGATGTTATCGCTGCAGCATGATATAATAATAAATTTGATCTGATTTATTAATTTTTCAATTTTTTATCTGAATGTTCAGTCTCAATGAATTTGATCCGATATTACCATTACATTTTAAGAGTGAATTTGTTTTTTGGTTTTTCTTTATAAATGTCCAATCCTAATCAGGCCAATATTTAATTCAAGTGACAATTAAATGATCATTCTCAATTATCATTTAAGAGGAAGTATTAAGAGTAAATCATATTAATTATAAATAAAAATATAAGTGATTATTATATAATAAGGGTCTATTATTTATTGATTAATTTTAATTATGATAATGACTAATGTATATTCAATATATCAATTTATATTATATATATGTTTGTGTGCACAATGTTTTTCAATATCTCCCATTCATCAAAATTAACATAACAGTTAGTTATTTGATTAAAAATTAGCTATAAAGAAGAGGAAAGTAAAAGGCGTCGCTTTCTTCCACGAATGAAAATTTACAAACACAACACGTTGGGACCAATTCAAAATCAAAATTCAATGATTTATTTATGTTGCTTTCGCGTGGAGAAAGAATCTAAAAAGTGAAATACAATTCTTTGTATCTAACTTCATATTTGAAATTTACAAAAATTCAATGACTTCTTAGCCATGTGGCTTTTGCGTAGAGAAAGGAACTGAAAACTCTTCGTAATTAACTCTTAGACTAATTCAATTTAATTATTTATAATAATTATTAATAGTTATTAAAAATTATTAGCTAATAATTAATTATTATTAAATATTTAATAAAATTATTAATATATTCAATGATAGTTAATAATAAATATTAATATAAATTTTTATATTTAATTATTATTTTAAATTAAATAATTTATTTTTTTATTTAAATAAGTATAAATTATTTTAAAAATTTTCAAATTTAAATTTTTATAAACTGCATTTATTTGACAGTTTAATAAATATCATTGAAAAAAATTGAGAATTAAAAATATAATAATTACATTAAAAAAAAAGAAGAAAACCTTTCTCAAACACCCATAATTTGTATCACCCGAGTTAGCTGACCGCACAAAAAATGATTTCTTAGTCTTCACCTAGGAGACAAGTTTTTAAAAAAGAAGCCGCAATTTACAAGCGGATTCAAACGACGTAGTACGACCAATTAATGGAAAACCACCTCAGCGCGTGGAAATTATTACGACTCTTCTTTTTATTTCTTTTATTTATTACTTTTTTCCAATGTTTTCATCACAGGTGAAGACAGAGACTCGTATATTAGATTAGAATCCAATCCATCCAAATGAAAAAAAATGTTATATATATATATATAATTTGATATTTATTAAATATATGATGAAAATAAATATAATTTGATATTTTTTATTTTTTATTAAAAATAAATAAAATATTTAATTTGTTCGAACCGAAAAAAAGTCTGATTCGATTGAGTTAATAATTTTTTAATCTGTTTTTGGAGAATAATTTTTTAGAGCTAATTGAATCGATCTTTAATTTAATTTTTAATTTTTTAAATCAATAATAAGAAGAAAAGGTCGTAGCTAGACCGACTCAAAGATTAAATTACTCCCTTGCTGTTATTATTATTATTTTTTAAGGAAAATTTACCATTATTATTATTAGGTAAAAAAAATATTGAAAGATTATTACTCCATCACTACTTAATATAGTCTAGTAATATTCCATTTCATAAAAAATATTTTAATTTTTTTTAATACATCTCAATTTAATTATTTTATTTATATTGTGGCTCAGGACACCATAGCGAATAGCCAATATGACAAGAACAGTAGCTATGTTAGCCACAGAGAAGAGAACAGAAGCATAATAGCAGAGAAGGAAATAAGAAGAAGATAGAAGAAATAGAAGAGTCAGAGAAGAAGAGAAAGCATATAAAGAGAGGAAGAGATTGGAAGAGAAAACAGATTGAGAATTGTATTATTGATCAAAAGCTATGTTATCATTATGTTACAATTGTATTTATATAGCTTTGTTCTTGTAACCGTATAGACAGCTAATACATCGCTAACTCATCTTATTCCTAACAACTATCTGTTAACAACTTGAATTATTATTAACGAATTGTAACTAATATCTTAATTACTTCTAATTTCTAGTAACAAATCAGCTTCTACTCCTTAATGCATATATTACTTTAGTGCACACTAATCCTTGTAGTCATAACAATTTACTAATATAAATTATATTTTATTTTAATATTATAATAATATATTTATTGAAAAATGTGTTGAAAATAAAAATATTAATTAAAAAATATATAATGTAAAAAAATTAAGAAGATGAAAAAAAATTAAAATAATAAATAAATTAAAAATAAAAAAAAATTAATAATTATATATTTTATAATTAGAATGTTTACTGTGAAATGAATGAAATATAATAAGTAAAATAATAGTTGAAACTTCATATTATCATATAATTAATTAATGAGCAAGAATATTATAATTTGGCATGCAGTTAGATATTTAGACAACAAACAATGATGGAGATTTAACAATGACTTTTTCCCTATAAAAAAACAATGACTTTGAAATTTTAATTAATTGTTAAGAGATTTTATTATTTCCATAAAATCAGATATATATCTAGATAATCAAGGCTAGCATGTATACGAGGGGAAAAAAATTTCACTTATACGAGGCTTTTATTTTTGTAATGGCAAACTACACATGTTCCTTCGAATTAATTTATATATATTTTATGTTCTAATAATGCTATTTCGTGTTTTAGAAACGACTATCAATATATATTATAATAAATTTTAATTAATTTTTAGAAATTCATCTTTCCTGTAATATTTAAATATTAAAAAAAAAATTAATAATCCACATGTAAATTTTTAAAAAATAATTGAATTTTATAATTTGATATTTAAACACCCTTTATTCTTGGGAGACTCAAGATAGCAATAGCTGCAAAATATTTGCATATGTTTTTACTGATGAATTAGCTTGACTGTCAATGGCCCAGCCCAATCCTTCTGGGCCACGCCTTCTCTTATAATTATGTTTTCAAACTTGATCAAATCAGATCTCTCTCTGATACTTTTGTAATTACTATTATATTTTATATTTTAATAAAATATATTGAAATGATAACAGCTAAATTATAGTCTCTGTCTTAAAAAAAAATCAAATAAAATAAGCATAACATATGATAAAATTTGATTTAAATAATTATTTAGATTAGTTTTATATTAATATATTGATTAAATCTATTTAAGAACGAAAATATAATTTTATATTTTGAACTGTGGGATTTAAAATATAATATAAATAAAAATAAAATAAAAAATAGAAGAAAATATTGAAATGTATTTAAATTTAATTGAATTATTATTATTTTTGTACGAGTTATCTTAAATGTGAAATTAAAATTCTTAATTTTAAAATATAACAATACAAATATAATGAAAATAAATTAAGATTTATTGATTCTAAATAAAATGAATTTAAATTTGGAGGGAACATCATCAACTTAGTTTACAAGTTTATTTCTTTTTCAAAATTGAGTAAAATTTTAATTTTAAAACTTTAAAGTAGTTATATCTCCATTATCTCATCCACTATATTCTCAAATAAAATATTATTATCTTTTATTGTTTAAATAATTATACATAGATAGGATCATGGTTTCTAGCCTGTTCGATTCGTCTATTAAAATATCGGTATGGAGAGAGGAATTTTTCTTAAGGTATGAGCTCAAGTTCAAATCTGAAAAGCCCAACATTTTATGTGTTGGATGTGGGTCAAATAAAATTGACCTATGTTTATCCGTCGAAACCAATAGTTATTGATAATTTTATAAATATTTATATACATAAAATATATACATATGTAATTCAGCCACTACAGTGACTTTTTACCTTCACTCTGTCTCTTTTTCATTTCGTTATCCTTCTCCCTTTATCTATTTGGTAGATCATCTGCTCCATAACGCTTTGTTTGTTGCAATAATTTTACAGAGAAAATAAATAAAAATTAAATAAGTAAAATGAATAGAAAATAAAATAATTCTAATTTCTTTTATGATGTTTGATTCTCTTATTTCATAATGGAGGAAATTTAAATTCAACATTGGAGATTCAGTAGCAGTACCACTATTCTTGAGCAGCATCACCAAAACTCGATTGCAAAAAGACAGAATCTCTATTCTCTTAGAAGTCTCAATATTTAGTTTTTAAAATTTAGCACATATCCATTTAGTTAAAAAGAAAGAATTGGGAGGCTTCTACTACTCCTAAAATTGAAAGTCGTTTGAATCCTTCATTACAGGGCAATTCAAAAGTATTTTATTTTACAAGACACGCATGGACAAGAAGTACAAAGTTTTGATAATTGAAAGGACATGCTACTTAGGGCAATGCCTATTACAAGGTATTTTAGTTTCAGAGATAAAAAACAAACCTTATCATATTATTTTCACCTAACTCCAGTTCCTCTCCTCCTCAGATTTTGCTTGATGTCATTCCTCGTTCTCTCGCTTTATCGTGTCGATTTGCAAACAAGAGAGGGATTTCGAGTAATCTCATATAAATTTTGTGATGGCCAAGAGATAAGCTAACTCAGCTCATCATTTCCTTCCATTTATCTCCAAAATGGAGAGAAGTTTTTTTACTCCTAAAGCCTTAATGGGAAAATCTCATTTTCTCTGATTTATTTTCTTTTTTTTTTTCTCTTATTAAATAACCAAATAAAGGAAGTTTTTTCAATTTTTTTCCCCTTTTTTTTTATCTCCATTTCCCCGAAAATAAACATAGCATAAAAGAATTTGAAAAAAGTCTCAAATTCCTTATTTTTCATTCTCTATCTAAGATTTCAAGTTAGTACAAGCTTTCTATTTGCTTTTTCTTTGATTTTAATTTGCATATTTTTTTACAATTTGTCATTTTTAATTAATTTTTAGTTTTTCAAATTTTTTTATATTTTTTCTCTCATTTTTCTTTGTGGAAGAAATTATAGAAACTATAGACTAGATAAAAGCGGGGCTTGGAAATGTATATTCAAGTTGGGTTCAAATTTAGGTAGAGGTTGAAGTCCGAATAATTATTGAACATAAGGAAAATATTGAGTTTAATAAAATTATATCCGAATTCAATCCAACTAGCAAAATGAACTAGGAATAGTAAAATACCCTGACTCAATGAGAATTCTTTCTGCTTTGCATACATAATATATATATTAAATATAAAAAATAATTATTTATATGATATGGTTGAGATAGAAAAAAAAATGATTAATAGTTGATTACTATCTAAAAATTTTAGGGTAATTAGCCTGAAAAATCAATAAATTTTAGTGATTTTTTTTATTTAGTCACAAATTTTTTTTTCCCTTTCAGATGAATCATTAAATTTTTAAAATTTTTTCATTTGGTGGTCACTTACCGGATTTATTGTCTGAAAAATGACATGACATGCCACATGTATTAATGTTGCTAACTGGTTATACCATATGAATTACATGTCATATTAATTTGCCACATAAGCTAGTCATATTAGCTTACTCAATTTATATATTGTGGGACCCACAGCCAGAATCCATCCCTTCTCACCCTAATTTTCTCTCTCTAAAACATTTATCTGTCAAACCTATCACTTATCTTTTGAAGCTTTCATTCACCTTTCTATGTCACCCACACCCACCTGAAATCCCCAATTTCTAAAACCCCAAAATTAAATTCTCAAAACTCAGAAACAATGTCCACTATTGACCTAATTGATTCCTTTAAACCCTACCATTTAACCCACTTACTCTTGAATTCTCACATTCCACATGATCTCCATTTTCTTACAAAACATAGCAACTCTTGCTATAGCCATTGTTGATTACAGAAGCAGCACCTAGAATAACACAATTATCAAAAGCAGATCCGAAGCTAGCTCTTCATTTCAAAAGCACACCATCATCAATCCCTAATTCCCCATTATGCAACTTGATTTGGAAAAAAAAAAACCCTAATTTCATTAAAATTCTTGAGAATCTGAGTATCGGAATGATAGGTAACACCACCATTATCTATTTCTCCATTATCCTTATTCCCAATGAAAAAGATAGAAGAAGAAGGAGACGCAAAACTCAAATAAGAGGAAAAAGGGGAAGAAAATAGTCCATTACTCTCCTTCATGAATTCCACGATTATGAATAAGGTGTTACTAATATCGCATTTTCTTCCAATTCATGTTTCATCATCTTTGCCTTCGATGATAGAACCCTCCGTCTATGGGATTTAGAATTGGGTTTGTGTTTTAAATGGATTTGAAAATTGGTGGTGTTTATAGAAAAGATGGAGGAGGAATGGATTGTGAAAGAGGTTGAACATAATAAATGGAGAATTTGGAAGATGAGAAGAAGAATGGAATTTGGAGGTTGAGAACTGGCTTTGTTGATCTTCCTTCGGTGGCAGTGCCGACATTGAGTTGAAATTTTTTTTTTATCTGTATGTTCAGAATAATAATGGGCTTATTTCGGTTAATGAGTTAAATCAAGTGTTGAATCATTTGAGGATGCAATGTATTGGAGGATTGTGTGAAGATGATTGCAATTGTGGATTTAGATAGAGATGGGTGGGTTAATTTTGGGTATATGAGTTGGGAAGTATTTGAATATATGGATTTAGATAATATGAAGTCTACTTCAATTTGAAGCTCTAAAAAATTTTTAATGGTGGGTTAAGAATTATAGGTTATGAAGATTGTGTTGAGAGAGAGAGAAAGAGAGGGAATTTTCAGAGTTGGGAGACGGTAAAATTTTTTTCTCTTTCTTCTTCCACTTGTCTAACATGCATTACTAAGAAAAAAGTCATATACTCTATTGATGGTGGCATCCTTACGTGGTATGATTATGTGGCATGAAAGTCTGATGTGTTTAATACTTGACATACTATGTCATCACCTATTATATATGTGTCATGCCATGTCAGAATTTTGGTCAAAAATCCGGCAAATGACTTCAATTTGAAAAAATTTCAGAATTTTAATGACTAATCTGAATTTTTTTTTTTTTATCAAGTCGAAAAAATTATTAAAGTTTAGTGATTTTTCAAGTTAATTATCCAAAATTTTCATATTTTATTTAATTGAATATCTTAACGAGTTAATAAAAATATTTAATTTTAAAATAATAAAAATATAAAATATTTTATTAAGTTATCGAAAGATTATTTATAAAAAAATTAATAATAATAATAATTTATAGAATAAAAATGATATAAGATTTAAATTTTTATTATTATATATTGAAATATAGATATTAGATCACTGAAAGATTATTTATCAATCTTATAATATTATTTTTTAAATAAATTTAACAAAATTATATATTATGATCAATGTTTATTTTTTATTTAAATTTTAATAGGTCAATCTACAAATATTAGTTACATAGTATAATTTTGTAATCGAAAATTATAATAAATTTATATGAATTAAATTTAACTAAAAATTATATTTTATTTAATTGAATATTTAAATTTTTTTTTGAAAATTAATTAAAATAATGTTATTAAAAATTTTAAAATGAAATAATAATTTTATATGAAGAAATCATGTCGCATGAGAACTCTTATATCTATAAATATTAAAATGAGATATCAAAATTTTAATTCGCTAAAAAAATAAGACGAAAATAAAATGAAACTTTAATATATGAAAACAAAAATAATGAATTTCGCCAAAAACTTACATTTTCTATCATCCCTAAAATGAATAGGTCTAATTGTATATGAACCCTATAATTTTACAAAATTAAATAATCATACGTAAAATTTTTTCAGTGCGAATGAATAAAATCGCACATGATAATGAGTCATTTTCTCTAATTTCCACAACGTTGGCCACTTAATTTTGATTTTTGAAGATTGGCATTTTAAGTGGCTGCAATTAGAAAACGTAAGGACACCATAAGCCACCACAGGTACTGGACCCTACAGTCCACGTTTTATAAACATCATCCATAAATTCATTCAAAATATCCTCTCTTCCGCTCTAAACTCGCCACGCAAGACAGATATTATTTTGTGTTTCACCTCCAGCCACGTCATCCGTTCCCTTCTAATTCCACTCTCTGACTTTCATACTTGTCACTTTTCTCACCGTTGATTCTATAAACTGACATCTCTAGCCGTTGATAATTCAAAGAAATAACTGGTGGACACCGTAATTTATGATTCGACTATTAGAGTTCAAATTATGTTTGGGTTTAGATTCTCTATGTACTTTCGATTTTCCGAGAAAATTGCAAATTCGGGAAAGTAGAGATTCTGTGTTCAGTGAGAAATTGGACCCCGTTTTTAGGTATCGTTTTCTTTGCATTGCCCCCTTTTTGAATCACACAGAGAGATTAATTTTCTGGGAGGCCTTTGTTTTTGTTCTGTTTTTGGTTATTTATATCATTTTGAGCTGATTGGGTTCTTGATCTTGAATGGATACTGATATTATTATAAATTTTCCTGTAAATTAAATGGTGTATAACTTTATAGAAGAGAATATAACTGTTTCATCCCCATGAATTATAGTTTCACATGGTGATCAGAAAACAAGAAAGCTTTAATTGGTTGATGTTTTACATCTGTTGAATTTGTGGGGGAAGGGACTAGAGAATACTTAGTGCTTGAAATTATTCAAATTCTTTCATTGTGGGATTTTGCAGCATTAGATAATTTTTTTTTCTTCAATTTCTCCCAATTTGTTGCAATTTCCAGTGAACGAGGGATATTGTATCCTAAATTAACCTTAATTTTATGAACTATAAGTGTTTCTGTTTTTGCCTATTCGTATAAATACAACTAGTGAAAGTTTATGAACTCTTATTCATTGCATCATTTTTGTCTTCAAAGTTTGTGCAGTGAGAAAGTTCTCATAGACAACTAGAATTTTCACAAAGCAACTTGGCATGGGAGTTGTAACTGCTTCTGCCTCAGCTGCTCGTACACCACTAGGATTGAGCTCAAAATTTTCAACTTACAGAAGTAAAGTAAAAGGACCATTGATTGTGGCTTTTAAAGAAGATAAATCTAATAACACAGCTTTGATTGCACCTTGTGAGCGAACTCCATTACCTATAGAGACGCCCAAGAGGAGGAAGAGACGAGCAAAAACTAACAATGAAGTTTCTTCGTGTACCTTGGAAGTGGATTACAATGAAGCTGCCGCCAAGCTTGAAAATATATACAAGCTCAGCCCCACAACTGATATTGGTGATGCAGATGTAAATGACTTGATTAGGGAAGGTCAACAAAAGAAAAGGAAAACTAGTGAAGGTGATGGCAGAGCTAAGAAAAGAACTAAAACCATTGTTAGGAACCGTGCAAAGAAAACTAAAAGATTGAACCTTGATACAAGGATTGCATTGAGGAGGAACAAAGGAGAGGAAGTGGTATCTTCAATTACGAAGAAAAAAAATACCAAGGACGAAAATGCAAAGATTGAGGAGCTTGTGAGGGAATACTCTGCTTCAACTGATCTGGTCAGCTTGGACTGGAAAAAAATGAAGATACCTCCAGTGCTTCTTTCAACAGAGCATGCCTGGTTGTTCAAGTTGATGCAACCTATGAAGGTGGGTATAGACTTTTCCAGATGCCTTTAAATATGAAAATTGGTCGCCTTTATGGTTAAGACTTGATAGTTTTCTGCTGCTTAGTTACATTTGTCTTTATTGTTAGGCTCTCCTTCAAGTGAAAGACCATTTGCAAATGAGTATGGGAAGAGAACCAACTGAGGGTGAATTAGCTGAGGCAACAAATATGAATGTGAAGCAAGTAAGAAAACAGATGGAGGTTGGGCGAGCGGCAAGAAACAAGCTAATTAAGGTATTGGTTGACAATCATAATTGTCACAAGTATTCGGCAACTGAGGGACAATAACCACTTTGCTGATATTATGTTGAGTAAATTATACAATTTTATAGTGGCTCATTTGCTGGTTGTTCAATTTTATCTTCTGGTCAAAAGACATTGTTAATGTTCCTATGAACATGAGGATGTATCTTTGGAGGAAAAATTTTATTTATAATGTTTATATTTTTTGCAGCACAATCTTCGGTTAATATTGTTTGTAATCAATAAATATTTTCAAGACTTTGCAAATGGCCCAAGGTTTCAAGACCTTTGTCAAGCAGGAGTTAAGGGACTTATTACAGCAATTGATCGCTTTGAACCCAAAAGGAAGTTTCGGCTCTCCACTTATAGTCTTTTTTGGATTAGGCATGCCATAATACGATCAATGACACTCTCGAGCTTTACACGTGTCTCTTTCGGCCTTGAATCAGTATGTTCTCTTCTTACCTAAGCTTGGTTTTTCTTCATCTTTTGAGAATAGCATGATGATTTTCATGCATCCCATTTATTTCATAGTAACTGAGCACCCTGAAGCTTTTTTTAGCTGGAAAATGTCAGAGGCTTTTGTTAAGTAGTAGTTAGTGTTAAATGGGAAAATTTGCCATTTGAAGTAATTTAAAATTTTGGAACTAAATTTTAATTGTTGTATCAGAAAGAAAGAGGAGGTTCAAGGGTAGCAAACTCAGCTCAGTTAAGCCTCAGCTCCAAATTAGTTGGAGCATGTTACATGGATCCCTTTTCACCACTAGCTCTTTTTAGTACCAAGCTTTCCATTAGTTGTTGCAAGTCTTCAGTGAAAAGTAAACCATAAAGATAGAGTTAAAAAGAGCAATGTTTATGTTTATTGTTTTTTATCAGAGTATTTGTTAATGTCTTTAGTCTATGCATGATGCATTGTGGTTAGCAAGTTAGGGATCCCGTTAAGTTTGGTTTGGGTGTACAAGTGATGGGCGCTTTCAGTGAATGGGTATATATTTTGACATTTAGACTTCAATTTATGCAGGTTAGAGCAGAAATCCAGAAAGCCAAACTTGAGTTGTTGATTGAGCATCAAAGAGAACCAACAGAGGAAGATATTATTGAGAGGGTGGGGATCTCCCCTGAGAGGTATCATGAAGTAATGAGGGCCTCAAAACCTGTTCTCTCTCTACATTCAAGGCATGCAGTTACCCAAGAAGAGTTCATTAGTGGGATCACTGACATTGATGGAGGTGATAACCGGAGGCAACCAGCTCTTCTAAGGCTTGCTCTTGATGATGTGGTAACTACTAATCTTTTCTAAAGTATGGGTTTTGTTTTATATTGCTTTCTCTTTAATAGTTTATTGCTGTTTAAATCTTATAACAGTTACTGTATTTAATTCAATAAAAAGTGAATTGATTTTATTTTGCAGCTTGTTGAATTTTTTAGTCCTGGTCCTCTTTAAACTTCCATTTCTGTCCATGTATATCACTTGCCTCTTCCATACCAGCACTCAGATTCTGAAAACTTGCTTACTGTTCCAAAAGTAGCTGTTCTTTTTTGTTGTGGTGGGATTTATCCTTGAGCAGACACAGTTGCACTTTTTACTATAAGTCAAGTTCTGTTGTTTATTTTCATACCAACGTTAACAATATATTAATCAACTTCTGAATACCTTTCCAGCTTGATTCTCTAAAGCCTAAGGAGAGCCTAGTGATCAGACAGAGATATGGGCTTGATGGTAAAGGTGATAGAACACTAGGAGAGATTGCTGGAAACTTAAATATCTCGAGAGAAATGGTTAGGAAGTATGAAGTTAAGGCGTTTATGAAGCTCAAGCACCCAGCTAGAGTGGATTATCTTCGCCGCTATGTTGTCTGAACTGATGAAAGGTTCGCTTACATTACTTTCTACACTGTATGATTATTCATCAGTCATCACCAGTTGTCATCAGTCATCACCAGTTGTCGCAGTATACTAATGACCTGTACCATAGTCATTTTTAACTACATGAAAATACAGAAATCTCATACCATGTAGTATACTAATACAGAATTTGGAGATTTTAGATCACCGCATATACATGTAATATTGTGTCTTCTTCATAATCTGATAATCTGCTTCACATTAATTGCATATATTCAACCTTATTATGAACAAACGTGTATTTAGTTATCTTGTGATGTTCGCATAAGCATGCGAATGATGCGATTCTACAGGTGATTACTTATCAGTAAACTTTCACATCTTATACTCGCATGATGATATAAATACTTACCGAACTGCTGTTTCTTGGAACGGTTGGAAATAGAGAACATGAAAGATTTTCACAATGCTTGGTTACATTTCCGTGTTCAAAAGTTTTCTACCGGTCAAGTATTAATAGTTTCAACTAATTCTGAAATTTTTATTTTGTTAATGTAGTTAAGCAATCCAAGATTATTTGAGTTGAAGAAATGATGAAAAGTTTTGGAAGCATTTAGACTATTCTATAAATGAAGCCTATATTATCATTCAATTGAGTTGAACAGCTGCAGATACCATGAATTGAAAACTTTTAACTCTGAAGGAATCACCCATCAAAATCTGGTTTTTCCTTGTTTGGAAAGAAGGAAATAAGTAGAGCTAAATTTAAAGAGAGCCCGAGTAACAGGGCTGGCATAGGGGCATTAATAAAAGTGTTTTGAAAGAATGCTTGGAACATAATATTAAATTTGCTGTATCTGCTATATTTACCGTCGGTAACCGACAGCAGGGCAAGTTCTTAAAGGTTAAATGAGAGCAAGTTAAATATAGAAGAAATCATTTTTAACAGAATACAACAGAGAATTCTCTTTACTATGCAAATTTTCTTCTCTCTGCAAACGCTTCGCAATGTCTCATTATCCAAAATCTCTCTATTTCTTCTGCTTTTCGGCCTGGAATCCTCCCAGCTATCAAATCCCATCTGAAAAAAAATAAAAATAAAACCCATTTACAAGAAAGAAAATAAACTATAGCTTATGGCTTGTTTTGGGTGCAAACATGTTTATTTTCTAGGAAATTACTCTCCGGAAGTCTGCTCAGCTATCAAATTCCATAATTGATTTTCTTTTCCTTTTCCCTGAAAAGAATAGAGGGAGTGTTAATTATAGCTTGTTACCTCTCTCCAACGAGCCTATACATTCGGTAGATGAGATCTTGTTCTTGTTCACTCATGTTTATAAACTCCCATTCAACACTACTAACCTCTGTAAATAAAAAACAGAGACAAAGATTTGGGTAAAGACTCTTAAATATAGAGCTTAAAAGGTTTGAAAAATGATAAATCGAAAATGATAGAAAGTAAAGAAAGGAGGCTAACTAACCTTCAGACTCAAAAATAGTAATCTTGGCTTGTTTCCGGCGGTGGCAGTCCATAGTTTCCGCTTATAGTAAGAGAGAGAGAGATAGAAAGAGGGAGAGAGGAAGGGGACTAAAATGAGTAAATGGGAAAATGGGTTGATATAAATGCCTGAAAGTGGAGTTCAACCAACCTGGAGGTTCTGGGAGAAGCGAGTTTGTTGACTTGTAGTTGAAGTTGACAAATACATGCAGAGTAAAAAATAAAATAAAAATCAATGTTATTTTTTTTTGCTCAGTAAATATTAATTAATTATTTTTATCGATTACTTTGTATTATTTTTTTTTTAAATATTTTCAAATAATAATATATTCAATCTAAATTTCACCCTTAAAACCAAAAGTTTTTTTTTTTTTTTTCTGGTTTGTTAACGAGTCTTGTGGATTAGCAAACATTCATTTTTTTTTATTTTTCTAAAAATCACTTTATTTTATAGAAAAATTGAAAAGCCTAATTAATTATGTTGTTTGTTATATAAAAAATAAGTAGGTGTATTTGACCTATTAAGAAATAATAGATCCAATCCAATATCTATAAATACATTAAATCAGTTAAATTTCTTATTGAAAAATTTCACATTTATCAGTGAATTTGAATGGTTAGGGTCCTGGAAGCAGTTGCGTATGGTAATAGGCAACAGAGAAATTAAATGAACATTTTGGCTGATCTCTGATTCTTCAAAGGCTGTGTAAAACAATAATAATAATAATAATAACATTTTCATTGTTTTGGATAAAAAGATAAAACCACACCCCTAAAATCAGTACAAAACGTACAGATTCAACATCAGAAACATCTCAATCCAATTAATTGTTTTATTGTCACGTGTCGACTCCCTTATTGCATATCCACTAATTATTTTACAGGACAGCTTTTTTTTTTTTTCTTTTTTAAGAAATATTGAATTTTTGCAAGGTCATATTTCAAAAAGATATTTTAAAAAATTCATAAATTTTATTAAAATTTATTATTTAAATAATAAAAAATAATTAAAATTTATAAATTATTCAAAATATATGGGCATTATAGTTTTTCATTTTTAAAATTTCGTATAAAAAATAAAATTTAAAAAAAAATTATTTTAATGAATAAATAATTTATAATAATTTTTTTATTATAAAAATATTATTAAAATTTATAAATTTTATTTTTATCAGAAATAAGTAAAATTTTATAAATTCAAAAAATAAAAAATTTAAATTTTTAATTTTATGAATTTTGAAATTATTAAAAGGTTGGTAGACCTTAATTTTTAATCTAATAATATATCGGTTATTAGTTTATAATCCCATGTTCCTTGCATGTGAACTCAATGCTCCCAACATCGCTAACATCCAAAATATCAATTACAACTTCTTCTCGAAAATAAAAAAATAAAAATAAAAATATAGAATAATTTTTTCACATCAATAAATAATAAACAGGATTACATGGTTGAGATGGTAAAATAATAATTTTTCTAGGATAAACAAAATTAACGTTATTTTGGTTATTCGGAGCATTTCCATGAACTGGGAACTCTTCTCCTTCTATATATATATATTCCTAACTTAATTTATGCGCTTTGTCTTTTAGTATTTTAATAAAATGTTAGTTTGTCTTTTATTACATTCAGATCTGTTTTGGATTCGACTTGAATTATGTGTGTCGTTATCATCTATATATTCGGTAGGTATTTTCTTTTTATTTCTTATCTAATCTTATTTTATTTTCTTAAATTATATTTTTTGTGTTTTTTAATAGATATAATGGATGTAAAGTTTTTAGGATATCTCTGTTATGGTGTATTTTATTAACTTTGTATATGTTTATCTTAATTTAGTGAAATTTATTTTCTGTAAAAAAAAAAAAAAAAACATGGTGAGGAAACACGTCTTCCAATATATATATATATATATATGCATTTATTGTTACTAATAATACTGAGATCCGATCTGTATCAGGAGGATTAATGTTTAATACTACTATTGCTAGGTTACTGTCTTAATAAAATAGGGAAATAAATTCATCATTTCCAAAAACAAAACTTTACTTTCCATTCAAGAATAATACTACTAATCAAAGTTGAATTTCTTTCTTAATATATCAAAAAAAAAATAATTCACCTTCCTTCCTAAATTAAATTTAGTAGTACCTTATGTTTTAGAGTTTTCTCTCCTTCACCTTTTCTCTCTCCTTTTTTCTCTTTTATTTTCACTAGATCTACATATTTAAAGTTGTTGCAAAGAAATAATTAGGTAGAATAAGAGATTCTTTCTTCTATTCATATAAAATATGATTAAATTGGATATAAATAGAATGAGTATATTCTTATTCTATTTAATAATTTTTCTATTGTCGATTTTTATCGATAATAATTTCATATTTATTATTTTATTTACTTTCATGTTTTATCTTTTCTTTTCATGAGATTTTTTTATTTTTTTATTTTTTGAGTTTTCTCAATACCTTTAACAGTGCCTATATTTTTAATAACGAAGTTTTCCTTTACCATCTATATGATGATTTTTGTTACTTGAAAGATTTATTAACAAAAAACTTTCACAAAGAAAATTGACTTAGTCCATCTGAAAATTCATGAATTTTCTATAAAATTTTTTTACTATCTACGTATCAAAATTTCTCTGATGATCGTTATTCAAAAAAATCTGACGGCATCTATTATTTTTATGATTCGTCGTTGTTTGTAATAGTTATGAGATATATTTGCTTTTTGTGATAATATAAAGCTTTTATATTTTGGCAAAAAAAAAAAAAGGAATTAGCAGGACCTTATTAAATAGATCAACACATATCAATAGAGTTTCATTAGCAATTTTAAATATTTTTTAGATTAATATTGATAATTTTCTTTTGTTTTATGAATTATATTGTACGCTTATAAAATTTTCGTTATATCTTTCAATTGATATTTAAATTTCATTTTTTTTTCTTAATTTTCATTCTTTATATTTAAATTTCATTCCTTTTCTTTTAAATCTTTTATTATCCATTTTTAATTAAAGTCAAATTTTCATTTTCTCTCCTCAAAAACATTCAAAGTTTAACAATTATCATTCAATAAATTATAAATTTTAATATTTTAATTATATTTTTATTAGTGATTAATAGTTAATTATCAAATATAATTATCGACTCAAAAACATAAATAATAAGTAATAAATTTTAATTATATTTTTTAATAAAAATTATTAAATGTAGAAACATTATTTTGAACTATTATATTTATCAAATATTTTAAAATAAGTGATTAAGAACTCATTAATCCTGAATTTCTACCACTCATTCACACAAAATTTAATCTAATGATAAAAGTGAAACTATTTATAAATAAACATTAGCATCTAATTTTCTATCTCAAATTTAAAAAAAAAAAAATGATTGGATGTGTGATTAAATTTTAATAATCTTTATCAATTTATTTTTATAAAATTTTCATCAAATTTATATCCATCTTTCTCTTTTTTCCTTATTCAGTTAAATTTTAAAATTCTTATTAGACTAATTCGTAAAAATTTAAAATTCTAATATAAACTACGGTGTAAGAAAATAAATATATATATATATTTAAATATTGGAGAGCTAGCCTAACTCAACCGTTTGATAATTAATATAATATATCACATAATATATATATACACACAATGAAATTAATTTGTAATATCATTCTATATAATATTAGAAAATAAAAAGTATATATCATGGAAAAAGAATGATTTGAAATTTATAAATATTGATGATCTGAAAATCATGTAAATTAACATTTGCGTCTACAAAATCAAGGAATTTTCAATTATAAAAATAAAAAGACAATATCTTATATTATATGATATAAAAATCTCACGTTAAAAAAGTTAATAAATTATAAAAAGTATATATAAATTTAAAATTTATTTATTTATTGACTGAATAATTTTATCTTTTAACTATAATTGACTTTAACTTCACTTAAAAATCAATTCTATTTTTTTTTATTTGATATTATTTATTTATCCTTTAATGCATTGTTGAAAATTTAATATGATATAAAAAGTGTTTTTATCATGACTTGTTGAGTCGTGACCAATTAATTTTTAATTATCTATAAATTAGTAACCCATCAAATTATTAAAAAATTATTACCTATGAATTACTAATCAATCAATCTATTAAAATAACAAATTATATAAAAATTGATAATCTATCAAACTATCAAATTAATTACTTATACTTGAATTGTCAAGTTATCACTTGAAGAAAAAATATTAAGATATAAAAATTTTATATTAAAAATACGATTAAATTATAAAAAATATATATAAAATTAAAATATAATTACATATTGACTATTTTTAATTTTTAACTATAATTAAATTTTAATTTATTTTAAAATCTAATTCTATTTTTTATGAGTGTAACTTCTTTTTATATATTTATTTTTTGATATATTATTAAAAATTTAACGTATATAAATCATATTATAATCTAAATATTGTGCTCCCATTAAAATGTACTCATTACCCTATTTAATGACCTGAATTTTTAATTTAATAATATCTCAGTTATTAGTTTAGATGCCATGTCCCTTTGCACGTGAACTCAATACGCCCAACATCACCACCATCCAAAATATCAATCACCATTTATTCTCAAAAATAAATAAATAAATAAAAATATAGAATAATCTTTTTTTCCATGAATAGATAATAATTATTTACTATTTAATTTTTATAAAAAATAAAATTCATTAAAAGGTAAATTTTGAAACTTGTAAAAATTATATAGAAAGTAAATATAATGTATTAGTTTAAAAAAAAAAATGGTATCAAATAAAACATTTATGAAATGATTATTTCAATATTTTTTATTTTAAAATATTATGAAATATTATTTTGAGATAAGTGAATAGGAGAGGAAGGTTTTGTCTCGGACTCGGATGATTTTACGTCTCGTCATTGTTTCTATAAAAGAACATATTATTTTTCCTGTAACTATTATTTAAAATAAATAAATAAATAATAATAATAATAACAATTGAGTATATAAAATAGAGATGCTGAAAATTAAATGTTAATTGAAAATAGAATTAAAATTTATTTTAATTGAAAAGTGGGAATTTGAAAAGAGAATAAAATTTTTATAAAAGTATAACTGTCTATAGAATAAAAAAAAATTACCAATATTATCTTAAAAATATTTAAAATTACTAATATAACCCAATTAATCCACCAATTATTTTCTAATTTATTATTGTGCTTTGAAATATGTCATTTCCCCGTGTAGAATAACCCGATAAAAAATATTTTTTAAAAAAGTATTTTTTTATTTATTTTTATTTTTAAATTTATCAAAAAATATGAAAAATAAATTTTTTAACTCTTAAAAATATTTTTAAAGCAAAAATATAATATAATTAATTAAAAATAAAGGACAATGATATTTTTGTTTTCTTACTGTTCTTATTGACCATTTTAGAGTTGAACCAACATATTTTGTGTTACAATTTTACTCTACTGGACACGTGACCGATACTAGGGAACGGAAAAGAGTAAGACTTCCGGAACCCGTAGTAAGCTTGACTTATCATAAACAATAAAACTGTAATATGACAGTAGTAACTATCATAAAATAAGGCTATAAAAGCTCACCTGTCAAACAAAACCTTAATAATTTAATATTATCACGTAGAGTAATCATCAATTTAAATTCCTACTTAACAGAACAACCTATAATAATAAGTTTAACTACCAGACTTAGTAATTATAAATATTACAAATAACCTGAATAATAATTTGGAATTATAAGAATTATAACACTAAAACACATAATTTTATTAAATAACTGAATAAATAATTTCACTGTATGAGAAATAAAAGGTAGAAGTATTCAACTCAAAAATTTAATCTATTTAAGTTCAACTCAAAACCTAAAAAATTATTTAAATATGGGTGAACATTCGACTCAATGAACTGATAAAAATAAATTTAACATGCAGTCTTTCATTTATCTATATGACATGTCACAACACATATAAACATTTATAAATATATATAATATTCATGATGTAAAATGTTTGCAGAATCCAACTACATCTATATTTTCGTTTATAGTAAATGAGAAGCCGACCTTCTCTTAACTTTTTTAAAATTTAACTATGAGGTCACGGTGAGACAAGCTTAAACTAAACATCTTTATATTATCTTATCCATATCCATGGGTCACGGTAAAAACATTATCTAATGGACAATTCATGTAATAACATCATCATCATTATATCATATTATATCGTTAATATTTTTTTTTGTGTTAATACAGTTGGATTTCATATCATCATATTTTTTATCGCAACCACATACATATATATCATTCATATAATATGACATATACATTATGATTCTAAATCTAATACAATAGTAATAACTTATATATATATATATATATATATATATATATATATATATATATATATATATATATATTCATTCATATATATTCATTCAATACTTACATGTCATGTTTAGATGCATAATTAAATTAAACTATATCAACTCACAAATTTGACGACCATCAAACTAACTAGCACCCTCAGAGCTCCTTCTGACTGACAGCAATGGAAGACATATGAAATACTGAAATCAAATATGAAAATTATTAGATTATATATAAATATGGACTCAAAATAAAAATAAAAACGATTTTCAAAAATTTATCGAAATTTCGGCAGAATTTTTCCTAAAATAAAACGTAGCCCAATGAAACAAAAACTACAACACTTTTATTATTAAGCTCATAGACCCACATCCAATATCAACAGTTCAATTAACCCTTCATGGATCTCCAACTCAACAACAAGTAAATATTTATAATAACCTTGTATGCCTCAATTATTTGATCCAAATAAATAATTAATTATTTACAAAAGTTTGATAATTATCCCATTCCAATTCTACTAATTAATCCACTAAATAATAATCAATTTTAAGCTCCAATTAATTTCATTTCTTTAATTCACAATACCTCAAACATAATAATAATCTCGAAATTACTCAGATTAATTAATTCAAATTAATTTCATAAAATAATTATTTACTTAAATCTTATTTATTTATTTCACATCAACTCCCATAATTATCCTTTACTTCTTTGCACTTCAAAAATACTTTTGAAATATTTAAGATAATTCATCATTAACTATAAGATAATTATATTCTCAATTATAGTCTCAAATAGTTTAATAAATCCTTAACAGTCAATAACTAATTATTAATTAATTCATCAAAGTCGTTAGCCATTAAATTATATCCACAATTACTCCCAATTAATATAATTAATTTACCTTAATTTAAAAATTTAAAATAACCATAATTATTGATAATTTACTACCTGAAAATTTTACAACTAGTATCAAACTCAATATTTTTTCATAAATGCCACCCAAATAATTTCCTTAATAACTCTAAACAATCTAAAATAATTTATCCTCTTAAAATAAACAAGTTATCAAATTTTAACTGCTTAAATTCTCTAATATCAATATAAATATATAACTATTTTCACAAATTTGTCTCCAAATAATCTCCAAACAATTAATAAATAGTTTTTGAATAAATTTAAATCTATTTACTCGAAATTTATCGAAAATATACGTATGTCCAAATTTTCTATTCCGGTTTCGATCTCCGATCGGGATAAAATCGGTACCATTGAAAATCTTGTGAGAAGAGAAGTCCAAAAAAATAAATGAGAATCACTAAAAATGACATCCAAAATTGGCCAAAATCTGTCATAGAAAATTCGGTGGTTTTATTTTCTAATCTCCTTTTTCAACGAACGTTAGGTGGTAATTCAAGACAAAATCATAGGACCTAAAATCGATCAATTTGGAGTTCAAATGAGAGAATTATGACTATTTAAAATTTTTGACTAACATGGTAATAGTAAATACTTTGAACAAAAATATATCCTTACCTGGTGATCGTAATTGAGAAATATTGGTGTCTATGAACTCATCTTATGGCAGACTATACGATGATATGGGAGTGTTGACCACATTCTTCAGGTTTGGTTGGAATCGGCGTTGGAAGTAGGACTGCTGACCACTTTCTCCTCCTTCTCTTCTTCTTATTCTCTTTCCCTTCTTCATATTTTCAGCAGATTAAAATCTGCTGACAGCCAATCTTAGACTGCCACGTGACAGTCTCAGGTTGGTCTAATATTTTTTTATTTTTTTATAATAATAATTTTTTTTAAATTTATAGAGTATAAAAATTAATTTATTAAATAATACATAATAATATGATATTAATTAAAATAAAAATTAATTTTAAAAAATATATTTCCCTTATACTTATAAATATTTATTTCTTTAAAATATAATAAATCTCAAAAATACTTTTATATTCATAATTTTAATTAAATATTCATAAAATAATTATTATTTATAAAAATATTTTAAAAATGTGGGTGTTATATTTTGATTCAATTATTCAGTTATTAGGCTATTTAAATAAAATAAATATAAAATTATTATTGTATATATATATATATATTTCGGTCGGTTTATTTTAGTTTTTTGTTGAAGAAAACTAAACCAAATAGAAAAAACTGAAATTTCAAAAAAATTAATTGAATTGAACAAAAATTTAAAATACCGAACCAAACCAATCAATTTAAGTTCAGTTCAATATTAGTTTGATTTTTAATTTCTTAGTCAGATACTGATGTGATAAAAATAATAATAAAAAAATTTCACATCAGTTTCGGTACTAGACATCAAATTAAATTTTTATTTCGTGCTAAATTTACAAATATATTGAAAAATATATATATATATCAAATTGTTAAAATTTTTTATTGATGTTAAAATTACAATTTCGCGAAAAGTTTATTTATTTTTTAATTTATTCGTATATTAATTTCTCTCCGATTTTTTAATTGATACTTTAAAGATTAACCAATTTTTTTATTTCATATTTTAGGATATCAAAACTGTATTTATTTATTTATTTTCAAATTTATCTCTATTTTAACTACACTTAATAATTTAATTAAAACATTCACTATAATTGGAGTATTAACTAAGGGTAATTAATCATTTAATTTCAAAAGTAAAATATAATTAATTTTTTTTAATCTATGTGAATTATCTTAAACGTCAAATATTGATAGATAGGCTAAGCTAATGTTTATATATTATTTCATCAAATTCTTATCTACCTGTTTTAATTCTTAATAATTAGAGTCGATACGCAGAGGTAATTTTTTAAAATGTATATGTCGAATATAAATATTATTGAACTAATTCGACAAGAAAATTTGTATAATTTTAGTAAATATGTAAATTAATTTAATAATATTTTTTATTAAATTATATATGTAATTAATATACCTAGTTTAATATTAAATACATATTTGATTCAGAAATTGAACAAAATTTAAATTTACTCTCTCAAAATACATAATTACAGTTAAAAAATTTTAATTTTTAATTACTTAAATTTTAAAATTTTAACTGCTGTATAATTATAACAAAATTAAAATAATTGAAGGCCTAGTTTGGCACATCTTATGAAAATAGTTTTTCATGTGAAGAAAAGTTATTTTTCTAAAAGTGATATTTCTAAAAGTAATTAATTGTATGTTTGTGTTTGGTAAAATACAATTTAAAAACTGCTTATAAATTTATAAGAGTATTTTTGTCTATTAATTTTTTAAAATTAGCTACTCGTTTAATCTAGAATTCAGTTTTCTTGAAAAGCTCCAATTTCTAACTTATCCAAATAGTTAAATTTTAGCTATATAGATAATTGTTTTTATTAATTTTGATATTTATCAAACACTATAAACTGAGCTAAAATCAGCTTCTCACCCAAAAAAATTAATTTTTCCTTTTCATAAACTATGCCAAACGGGCATGAAATAGTTAAGAATATTGCACAAAAGAGAAATAGTTCAAATTAAAGCTGATATTTATTGTCATTTCCTTCAAATTAAGAATATTATTATTATTGTCAATTACGATTTTCTTCATGTAAAATGATTCAATACACTAATTTCTTTCTGATTTTTTTAAAATATATTAACTCCCCTTGATAAATATCACAATATACTACTAGACCATTCTGTCTAATTTTGCCGTTATTCAACCCTAAAATGGTCTATAATGACTATAAAAAAACAGAAATACCATTATCATTTATTTTTAATTAATGACATCCTATTTTTGCTTTAAAATTTTTTTTAGGTTAAAAAAATATATTTTTATATTTTTTGACAACTTTGAAAACAAAATAAATAAAGATATTTATTTTATTTAAAAAAAAAATATATATTTTTGTTTATTTTTTATTTTCAAATTTTTCAAAAATATGAAAATAAATTTTTTAACCCTAAAAAATATTTTTTAAAAGCAAAAATAGTATCTAATTAATTAAAAATAAATGTTAAATATATTTCTATTTTTTTACAGCACTTATTAACTATTTTAAGGTTGATTAACAGTAAAATTAAGTGGAATGGTGTATTAGTATAACGAGACATTCGTCAAAGGGATAATTAATATATTTTTAAAAGATTAAAAAAGATTTAATGTATTTAATCATTTTACAGGGAGAAATAGTAATTAATTATTATTATTATTATTATAATGTGTATTTTTTATTAATTTATTTTTTAAGAAATATATTATTGTAAAATCTTATTAATTATTCAATAATGTTGTTTTTCAATTAATGTATAATATATATATTTTTTTCAAAATGAAGTGTAATTATATCAAGATGGGAATTAAAGATGATTTGTTATTCAATAAACTTAAAACCATAAAGTTTGAAAGCTATCAATATTGAAAATTTAATTAGGTGTATTTATATGAGTAATTAAAAATTAACCATTTGAAATAACAATATTTTTTAAATTGATAAAAATTTTAATTTATAATAATAATTTTTATCTGTTATTAATTTTTTTATTTAAATAAAAAATATATTTATTTAAATACTCAATAATTTTTTAATATATATATTTTTAAATAATAATTAAATTTTATAATTAATCAATCAAATACCCCTTTATTTGATTAAATGTTAATTCTAAAAGAATTATGCTGCCCATGTGATGAGGTTGAGAATCTCCACTCACGTCCACAAAAATAAAAAATATTATCATTTTCTTCCACAATAAATATTTTTTTCAAAAGCTATTTTTGTCGCGGGAGAAAGTTCATTATAGAGTTCAAATATCTGTAGAATTCAAATGTATATTGTGATCTATTTCGCCGCATTTATTGAATTAATTCACTGGTAACAATTTGTCTCATTTAACATAAAAGAATTAAAAATAATAATTATGATTTGACTATTTTTTGAACAACTTTTTACAAAAACATTTGAAGTTTGCTTCGTTTGGAATTTAAAATTTATGACAATGAGCGATATAATTATATGCATTGATATTTATAAAGTTTAATTAAAATCTAAATAATATATATAATATCCTGAATTTTTCATTAAATAATACCTGAGTGATAATTTATATTATTTTATATAATTTCTTTGACAGAACACTTATTTATATTAACTTATTTTTTAATTTGTAGATAAACGTCAAAAATTAATTCAATAATTCATTGTAGAGTAAATTATGTCATTTATTTTCCCAATAATGAAATTTTATATTTAGTAATTATTTTATATTCATTTTGTAAATAAATTTAAATCTATATATAATTTATTATGTTAAGCTATGATAATAATATTAATTAAATGTGATTATTAGATTTGATTGTTAGATTTTACTTAATAAATGTGTTGTGTTAGATTGGATATATATTTTAAAAGTCTTATATGTTTTATATTTTTTTATCATTAATCATATATTCTCAAATTTGAGGACGTGATAATATGTAATATAAAAAAAAATATTAATAAATTAACTTTATATAAATTATATGTATAGAAAGTTATCTAACATTTGACTAAAAATTTTATAAACTATTATTAAAATTAACTTTTAATATATATACACACACTCATACACCATAATGCAAGATATTATTCATTGGAGAATCTGGAGCGGATATTTAACTTATAATCCTAGTCAGCTCCAGATATTATTCATTTTATTTTTTGCACGGCCAGCGCGGTCAAAAAATTCTTCCAGTGTATTCATTGGAGAATTTGGAGTGGATACTTCTATTTTAATTTGTACGGTAGAAAATAGTCCTTATTTTTTATTTTTTCATAGTTTTAAGGTCACATCCATTTGATTTCATCGAATTAAAAATTTATTATTAAATTAAAATAATATTTTTAATTTAAAATTTTTTAAATTAAATTAAATTATCATTATAATTAAATCGTTAGTTTTTATTTAATTTAATTTGATTTGAATACCTTTAATTTATCGAATTCAAACAAAAAATATTTTTTTATAAATCGTAGTTATTTTATTATAAATTTTAAAAAAAATACCGATAAAATATTAATAATAAAAAAAATTCAAAAATAATTCAATACAACCTAAAATTTATCTATTTCATTAATTAGAACATCCAAAATTTATATATATTTTTTTAAATTAGTTAATTTTCATGAATGATATTTTTTAAAATTTTAAATTAATATTAAGTTAAAAAATATGTGGTAAAATAAAATTAAATATATTTAATTATAATAATGATAAAAAATAATATATATATATATATATATATATATATATATATATATATATATATATAATGTGTTTTGTTTTTTTTTATATATA
>CANXYC010968668.1:0-38653 GCA_948193065.1 Aleurites moluccanus
AAAACTCGTGATATTAATATAAATATAAAATATATATATATATATATATATATATATATATATATATATATATATATATATATATTGCCATAAAAATTACGTCAAACAAAAATTCATACTTATCATTGCATAATGTAAAGGTGTCCAAATACATAAGCACTCTTAAACCTTTAACATGTTTTAAATACAAGTCTCCAGTAAGGAGTTTAGTGAAAGAATCTACAATCATATCATAGGTAGTGCCTAAGGACTACCTGACCTTGCATGATGATATCTCGAATGAAATAATTCTGGTGTCAATATGTTTTGATTTTTCATGATATTTTAGATCCTTAATAGAATTTATTGCTGCCATATTGTCGCAGAAAATAACAACAGCATCACCAGTATGTACTGTAATATTTAAGCTTAGTAAGAATCATCTCAATCAGATTGAACTACAACAGTACATGCAATGTACTTTGACTTCATCATTAATAAGGAGACATATACTTGTTTTTTTACTTCTTCATGAGATGATAATTCCTAATACAAACGCATATCCATAACTTGATTTACGTTCAGAGACAAATAGGAGCAGACAAACAAACGAACCAAAAAAAAATAGTAGTTTAGAGCTCCCTTTACTTACTTGACCAATGGGTGTCGTAGGAAACTGGGTATTGGAAGAGAGAGAGAGAGAGAGACGCGGAGCAAGCACGGACAGAGAGGCAACAGCTGCGATACAACTTTTCCTTTAAGCCTAACTTTTTGTTCGTTCCGTTCGTTTGCTTCTCTCTTTCGAAATTTCCTCGCCCTCTTCTCCCTTCCGTCAATTCAAGAATTTTATTTAACTAAAATAACTGTGTAACTGTATTAAGTAATTAACTGTGCTAAGCTTACTGCTTAAGTTCTTCTGGTTGCTTCCATTTAGCCATTAAAGTGTATATCGATTGACTATTGGTACAAGAATATATTAGTATAATAAGGATAGAATTAGTTCATTTCTATCTAATAATTTCTTAATTTTAAATTGAATTAAAATAAATTATAATTACAAATACTACAAAGTCTATAATGCTATTTGCCCTAACTTCTTTTTCATTGGTCAATAATCGCAAGTGAGAGTTGAATCTTTGTTTTCTCTTTGTAAACAATAAATAATAATAACCTCGGACAGAAAACTTATTATTAATAATATACCAGTACTTCACAACAAAACTTCCTATTCATGAGATATCAGACATTAGTATGAACTACCAGCCAAATTATCGTCGAAACTTTATTATTTTCTTTTTCCAAATTATCCGACGTCAATTTCTGGAAAATGACAATCTAATTATGCTAGAGCGTCTATTTATTAAAAAATGTTCCAGACCTTACAATTTCTTTTTCTCAAAACCAGCCAATTTATTTGATGTCTCTTCGCCGAAATGGTTTATCTTCATCAAATGGTCCCTATAAACAAGTTTAATCGGTCCAATCTAGCAATGCCTTACCCTGGAGCGTGAACCACCAAGGTTTTAACAAATCGTCTTGGATTATGTCAATAAATTATAGCCCTAGCCATACTAGTAATTACCGTAGCAATTGTTTTTTGGAGAGGCTCCTCATACAACATAATTGTGAGAGGGGGAGCACAACTCCCGCCCCAAATAATAATTTCCTTGCGAGCTAGGATATCAATGCACCAGTTCAAAGTAAATACTTCAAAAGAAAGAAATCCTACTGATGGCACCAGCCCCTGTAACATGACCGAGTGCAACCCATATTCTGCTCACAAGTAAATGGTTATCAGCTTGCATTTGACCATATTAAGAACCATATTAACATCTGTACAAGTGCAGTCAATACATTTGATTCATCAAATTAATACTCAACAAGAGCGCTAAAGATAAGGACGCCAATCAGATCAATGAACTGCAGGAGCTGATATCTTCCATGCATGACCTTCAACATCACGCAGAAAACCTAAAGAGAGGTTCAACACATGCTCGGCCAGCATGCCAAAGTTTTCACAACATCTATCTACAACATTTAGCTTCAGAAGCAGATCAGATCTCCAGTGAAAAGAAGTATTGTTTCTTATCTTTCCACGACATCATAGAATGTTTCTAGAGCAGCTTCATGATACTGTTTTCCCAGTCTAAATCCAAGGTCTGGGAGATTGAAAAGAAGGACAGATTGGTTTAGATAAGAACATGTGCAATTACAATCATAAACCAAACTGTAGGATTCCATCTCCTCTTTTCTTTTTGGAAAGGAGGGTACAAGGGTGTTAATGACATGGATTTTATTCAAAATTTCTGGAAAATGCTACAGGCCGTTACTTGGTTTAACAATGCCCTGAAGCTTCCAGCCACCAAGTCCTGCTAATACAAATGCCTGAGAGTAACACAAGGGGTCAGATAAAGAAAAAGGAATATTTAAAATAACAATAATTTTTTATCCCATATAATGTAACCAGAGCACTGGCAACTTTCCCAAGTTTAAACCCTCCATGAGCTGCCTATAAAATATTATCTATCTATCACCAATTTCTACTCAAAACTTATTATCCATCTATTACCAATTTCTGATTCAAAACAACTTCTTGAACCCAAAATATATGTGTGTTTCTGATTCAGCTCCATCTCCTTCCACCCTAAACATGTTTCCTTCTGCAGTTGAATTCTCCGTTTCAAAATCTATTTGAAATCAACCTTTCACCGCAAGGTCTTGGACAAATGTCTTGAATCAATTCATAGGAACTTCACATTCTGAAATAAGCCTTGCTTATTTGGATAGTAGGATGAAGTTCACAATGCTAACATCCTTGTTCGCTTGGAGTGGAAGGTCAAAGGCCATTGATTGAAGCTAATCATTTCGGAAATTCATAAAGTCCTTCATGACGATTATCGAGCAAATATGTGAAAGTCTCCTTAATCATATCCCTGATTTTCGCAGTATTCTTAGCAAAAAAGATCTCATTTCGATACTTTATCCCCTTCCAAGAAATATGGAAGGATGATAGCTTCTTTTAATAAACATTTACACACATTGGGACCTCAATTATATGCATACCAAAATCACTCCAAACAGTAAAAAAAAGATTCTTCCTTGAGAAAGGAAGAGAAAATGGAAGGGCAACATTTATCGGTAACACCAAATTAATACGCCATCCTTAGAGACTTGAATGCTTAGTCAGAAGCTTGAAGGCACCTCCTAAATTTCACCTCATAATTCTTTCAGTAAGGTATAAACTTTCACAGAACAAGTGAGTTTTTGTGTTGAAAATTTCAGCCTGCAATGCTGTGTATGTAGATGCCCTAACCTAAGGATGTCTTATGCCTCCTCTCTTAGCTCCAGCACAGCTTAAGAACAGGAAAACCTAATGTAATGATAGATTATTTATCTGTATTTGCTTGTTTCTATTTAATCTCAGTTTCACCTAGTTTCAGGTATGATAATGACCCCAATACTTTGGAAACAGCCTTCCTCAACTCCACAAATGCCTAATCCTGGGGTACTGGACTTCCCATTTCCACTAGTTGTATCTAAAATACCAACTAGTTTTAAGCAAATACAAGCCCTGCTCTTAATAATTAATTATTTATTTAGCTATATAATAAGTTATTCAAAATAGCCCATGCTATTGCTTGTATACTTGCTGTTTTTTGTGCTAATTTACCATATAATCAAGCATTAGATTTTCACAACAGAGTACACTTTACCAGTTATTAATTCTAAGCCTATGTGACCAGTTTTGATTTATAATTCAGATGGGCTTTCTTCCTATATCACTTTCTTTATATCAGACAGGTTGACTCCTTTTCCACATGGTCTCAATATTTTTGTACATCTCTAACTTCCCCATTTAGCATACCAAAAACACTCTATGTTATTAGAGTACATTTTTTGTGTATGTGTTTTTTCCTCTCTTTCTCTCCCCAAGAAGCTTATTGCAAGGCTTTCTCCAGACTTGAATCAGCATAATTATAAGTATTTCTCCAGGAATTGAACAAGCCTAATTACAAGGCTTTTACACTCAAACTTCATAACCTGAAGCACATAGTCTACATAAGGTGAGTATATTTCATACCCAAATCTTCCCACTCCAGGAAAATTCAGAACTCCTTTGAAAAAGGATCTAAAATTAAGCAATTAGAGGTGTTTCTATAATAGCAGTTTACAAGTCTAAGCAAAATATCCTTTCTCATAAACTGAAATTCCTGATGAAGTACATCATAAGACCATGTTTGAAAGAGTGGAAGGGAAAGCAAGATAGGAAAAGAAAATAAGGGAATGCTTTAATTTTCTTTGGTTGAGATAGGAGGGAAATAGGAAGGAGAGAGAATAAGACTAAAGCAATGTTGGGGAACCACAAACAATGTTCTCTTCAAATTGGGAAAAAGTGAGGGGAAAATATGTTGAATTACCTCTTACCTCTACAAAAATTCATTTTTCTAGAAAATACATAGAGCAAAATTGTAATAGGACAACTTTCTCTCTGTTTTGTTCCAATCAAATCCAAACAAGAGAAAGAAAATAGTTCACTTTCTTGACTTTGTTTCCATTTACTGTACTTCTCTCCACTTTGTTCCTCCCTTTATTTTGCTCTCAAGCAAAGTGTTAACAGTGACATAATTATTAAAGCAAGTCAAGTGTTACATACTTCTATTTAAATACAATTTCATCAGTGTAATGAACTTGCCAAGAAAACTTGTATTTATTTTTATGGACAGCGAGAGAAAGAATGACAAGGAAACTGTGCCAATTGATTGGATGTCATTCATTAAAGGAAATAAACCTAACCTCTTCCCAGGACTTCCCAGTAGCTTCAAGTAAAGCAGCATTGCATGTCTTCAGTTCCACAGATGCACCAGTAAACAATGAGGCTGCCTCCTCCCACCCCCTATTATGTCCCATGCACCTGTATAATTAACTAAGAATCATAATTTCCATTTGCTTTGGTGTCATTTTCATAACCATTCAAGTCCATTGCATTTTTGGATGCTAATACAACCTTGGAGATGCTTACTAAGAACAGTTTGAAAACCAAACACAGTTATTTCAAATCTAGTGAGAACAGAGGGGTAATTTTATTCTAGTTTGGGCAGCACAAAGTGACCTAACTCCTAATTATCGAAGTAGATCAATGCTGTTTAGATGGAATAGTAATCACAATAATTTAGTGGAACTCACATGACAGTAAGGATCTCATCCGTGGAATATCTACAGATAGCTTGCTGAAGATGATCAGCAGTCTGTCCATCCATGGCTGCAATTGAATAGAAGCTTGGAATGAAATGAACCTCTGCGTCCAAAAAGCCTCGCACGTGCTCCTGCATTATTTTAAGCGTTTCTCTAGTTCGAGTTGCGTCACTGTATCAGTTACAGACACCAAGTAGGAAGTTCAAAACAAATTAACCAATAAGGTTGAATTGATTTAGCAGTAAAAATTTTGAGCGTTTTATTCTTATATCCCAAATGATGCTATAGGCAAGTAGAAAGAAAAAAAATGCATTGCATACCTAGATAGAATAAGCTGAGGAATCCAACCAAGCTGTTGGAGCTTTTGAGAGACTTTGGCAGCATCGGCCTTTCCACCTTTGCTAAGAGGTCGATCATGATCTGATGGAAAAATACAAATGTAAAGATTAAATAATGAAATGAGGAAGGAGAGAACAGGGGGTTACAGCTATTGGAAAGAAAAACGAAGTATAAAAGGCAGCCACAAAATGTTTCATGAGATCCAACAAACGACTAGTATAATAACAATTAGCAAAAACTCAAAGAATTAACAGAAGAGACAAGAAAATGGAGCAATTGCAAACAAAATTTCACCTCGCAATGAAGGGTTATCCCATGAGCTCTTAGCATGGCGAAGGAGAACAAGGCGACGCGCCATCGATTTGGAGGGAAGTTGTTGGGATTCTTCCTCGGTGACTGTTGGAGGAGAACTAGAGCGAGCGGACAAACGGCGGCGGGAGCTAGGGTTACTCCTGCAACTGAGGTTGAAAAATAGATTAGTAGTGTTAATGTTGTGCGGACTCCGAGTGAGTGTTGCATTAACATTCATCTCCATTGCAGTGCCGGCTTAATTTCTTTGTCCTCCTCCTTCAACTCTACACGTTCATATGATCGTTTTCACAAGCCAAATTCACAGCAGATGAGAAATGTTTTGCACAATTTATATGTATAATACACTCGGTGATAACTGGCAAGAAAGAGACTCTTACTACGAAATTGGGCAGCAGATTTATTATTATTATTATTATTATTATACAAATTGTTGGATAATGGATAGAACCATTATCTGTTATCAAAGGATATTGGCCCATCCATCCTTGTACAGCTATAATAAATAATAGGGTATTTAGTACTGAATTTTTACCTTAATTGTGATGAAGTCTTTGTATTATGAGAAATTATGATGTTTTTATTTTTTTAAAATTATAAAAAATCATTATGTGTTTATAAAAATATATTAAAACTTTATATATTTTATTTTGTTAGATAACGAAGTCTTTTCATTTAATTTTTTCCTTTTTTGTCAATTAAATTTTAAAAAATTAGTTTTTAATTAAAATATTTATTTTAATATTTAAAATTTCCCTCCTCCTTCTACATCCATATATTCAGTCGAAGAAAAGGACAATCTCCATCTTTCCCTTCCACACTACACCAAACTCAAATTTTTCTAACTCTAAACCCACGAAATCTCACAAATTAACTCAAATCCATCTCTCAAATCTTCAATTTCAATCCAGCCACCACCAATTTCAATATCGATGGAGGATCCTGGGGTGGTGGTAGAAGGCACTTTGGTGGATTTACAAAAATTCCATCTGTGCTAAAATGCACCACCTAGTGATTTTCTAAGAATCGTTTGAATAACCCACACTGATCATAACTCACTTTTCTGAGAATCATTTTTGCTCCTTCTTCTCTGCTTCCACAAAGAACTTATCGATCTCAAACTGAGACGGCATCTTCTCCGTTGGGAGTGACTTACGGCAAGTCTTTTCCTCTGTTGCCGGCAATTCCATCTCGTCAGTTTGGCCGTGAAATTGGCTTGAAGGAGTGGTCTCTCTGCTGCAAATTTATAATTTATAATAATGTCAGAGATGGAGAACAGAAAATAAAAGTTTTGAAACGGATTCGTTTTGGTAAATTTAGTGAATAGATAAACTTGAATTTGTTGTCAAGCACGTTGAGCTTTCAGTTTCAAAACTCTTGGCCTGCATAATATCAATCAATAACTCTTAAAATAAATGTCAGATTTGCTTCATTTTAAACATTAACAACAGAAAATTCGATGAATAAATTAGAGACTTTCTCACTCTTTAATTAATTTCCGAGAAAATAAAGGAAATATTTAAAATGGTAACTCTGTTTGTGGTTCATTTTTTCTTTGGTTTTCTTGGAAAATAAATTGTAAAAAGCTAAAATATCGTATCTTAAATTTTGTTTTAGCATTTACTGAATTAAATATTTTCACAGGGATTTTTTTTTTATTGATTCTATAATTTATTTTGCATTTGCATTTGCTTTTTAGTAGTGGTAGTTTAATAATGGTGTGGTAGGTTTTTAGTGATTTTTATTTAAAATAAAATTTTTGGTGCATGCAAGAGTGAGACTAAATTAGTAATACTTAAGTAAAAATTAAAATGAAAATAAATAGTATTATTTTTTTTATATTGATTTAATAGATTTTTTAATATAAAAATTTTAAATTTTAGATGTTTTAATATAATTTTAAAAATATAAAAATTATTTAATATAATTTAAAAAATCTATAAAAAGGTCAAAATAATTAACTCAATTAATTATAAAATTTTTTTATTTAATCTTCCTCACATGATATAGTGTTTTCATCTAAATTTCTTAATTTTTGTGCCCTTCCATCTAAATTTCTTAATTTTTGTGTAAATCAACATTAAAAATAATATTTTATTATGAAATAATTTATTTAATTCCTAAAATACCTTTTATTTCTCACCCAAATACTATGACCTAAAACATAATCACCAAAATAACACTTGATCAAGCCCATGGCAGCACTCACCAACGCCACCCATCCACACAATAACACCAACCATAGATATAAATAGGATTAAAAATTGAAAAAATTGAAAATCTCTAAAAATCAGTTTGGTTATTTTTTTTTATCAACCTCTACAAAATTAGATAAAAAAATCAATAAATCGATTGGTAACCGGTGAATCAGTTAAATTAGATTGATTTTTTCGATTCAGACAGATAGATTTTTATTTTAAATTTTTTTTTTTATTTTTTATCAAAACGACGTCATTTTTGTCAAGTAAAGACAACGTCATTGTAGACATCATATTTTATCCAGCATTTTTTTTCAAAAATACATATTTCTTTAAAAAATATAGGATTTTAGTGGTTTTTATCATTTGGATTAAAATATTAATAATAATTAAAATTTAAAAAGGAAATAAAAATTTTTATAATTTAAAATCTGTATTTTGACAAAAAAAGAAAAAAGTAAAATTTAATTTAAATTCTTAGCATTTTATTATTGTTTTATTTTAAATAAATGTGTGATTTGTGGGCCCAATGATAGAAAATCAAAATTTCCAAACCTAAATCCAAGCTCAAACCTAATTTAGCCCAAACCTAATCTGGTCCAGCTTAAACTAGCCCAACCCAATAAGGCGGCTGAAAATTCTGAAACCCAAAGACCATGGGGGCTGAAAATTCTGAAACCCAAAGAGAGAGGGGCATTTGAGTATTTTTCGTATAGTCTGTTTTCGTTATATATCGGATGAACGTGAAAGGAAAAAAAACAAAAAAACTCTTTGAAAACTAAAGTACTCTTTGCTCTCCCTCTGCAAAAATCGGAAGAAGGAAAAAACAGCAGAAAAAAACATTCATCTCCTCTAAAAAAATCGATTCTCTCTGGCTTTCCCGACCGAGCCATCGATTCATTTATTCCTCTTCTCCACCGAACCCTTGGTTCACTTTCCTTGAATCTCACCATCGTTCTTTTTGCTCTGCTCTGAGGTTTGGGTTTTCAAGTTCATAATTCTGGGTTTTACCCAGATTTTAGGGAGTTTCTGGTTCATGATTCTAGGATTTTTGTTCCATTTTTGAAGTCTTCCGCCACTGATTTTTGGAGTCTTTGCTCCGATTTCGGTTATTTTCGGTTTTTGACATATATATTTTGATTATGTGTTGCTCCAATGTTGGGTTTTCTCTGGTTACGATTCTGAGGTTGTAGATCCGTATTGCTGCCATTATTTGGGTTTTAATTGGTTCATTGCAAATAGTGGGTTATTCGTTCTTCTTTTCTGAAAGTTGGCATTTGGGTCTAGTTTTGATTCAATTGATTATTGGCTGGGGTTTGGTTTTGTGAATTTTTGTTGTTGAAAATTAGAAATAACTTTGGTGACTTGCCAACTGCAAGCCTAAATCCCTTCATCGGTGTTCCAGAATCACTTGTCGCTTCTCCACCGCACTCTCTTCCGTTTACGATTTGGTGATTTCTGTTTATTTGCTTTATTTTTTCTATTTTTTTTTATTTTTTTTCAATCACTACCTTTTCTGTGGGTTTCGGTTAGTTGGATTTCATGCTTGAATTTATATAAATCGGGTCTGATTTCTGTGAGGTTTTGATTCGTGAATCTGTTTCTGTGAGTTTGGCTATTAACACCTTTGGCTATTAACACCAAATCGCTCAAAGTCTGAGCTTAATCTCTTGTTCTCTGATTAGCGATTCTGGGTTTTTGTCTTGTTTTCTATGGGTTTCGGTTGGTCTTGCTACTTTCCATTTCTGTTACTGAGGTTGTTGTTTGAGTCTGGTTCTGAGGCTTGTGCTCTGTGGGCATGTCGGTGTTGGTCAGTTGGGTCTCATGTTTGGATTTCTGGGGGATTCAGTCATTTTTGCTAGTGTCCATTCTTGATTCTGTTACTGAGCTCGTTTCAGAGGTTCGATTATGCTCTATGGTTTGCGATTTTAGTAATTCTTACTGTTTGCTGGGTATGGCTTTTATATTTCTATTTCCCCTTTAAAATCTGAGTTTGAAGTGTAATATGTTTCATCTCTGGTTGGGTTTTATTTTCTGTTTGCGATTTCATCATTCGCCATTCCGGTGATTGACTTGTTTTGATGGTCGTAACTTGAGTTTGAGAGTTGATTTTGGTTGCTAATCCGTATTTACCCGTTCTTGTGATTTTATGGGTTTTCGGACTTGAATACGGTGAACCGATTCTGTTCGCTGTGTTTTTGCTCATCCTGTGATTTTGAGATTTTAGACTGCTTACATGCAGATGTTATGAATTTAGTTGTGTGCCTAGACATGGCAAATGATTTAGCTCATGCAATCACCCACCTTCACACGTACACAGGTTTTGTTTTTATATTATTTGGTTATTTTCCTTATAAATCACCCAATTATTCACATGGATATAAGGTTTTAGTTAAGGCCTCAATTATCCAAACAGGAGTTCACCTAAATTGATTTGATATGGGATTCCGTATCTCATCTCATCTTTGAACTCCTGAGTGGAAATTGAAATTCTATTTATGGTGGGATTCCATCACAGATAGAATTAGCCGAAAAATAATTTTATTTAAAACAAACCTGAAATCTTTGAAAATAAAACTAAGCATTGATTTGAACTTAAATGGAAAAGAAAAATGAAGAGTATTGAATTTGTGTTTGTTGGGTGCTATTTGAAATATAAAACAAAATGCATTTCAAGTTTTACCCAGATTTATTTAGTTTTATTTAATGTTGGAAATTTTTCTAAATGTGGATTTTTTTGTTGCTGGCATTTTGGGGTTTTAGGAAATTAGTTGATTGTATATTTTGATTTTAAAACTATTAACTTATTTGATTTAAGAAAATTAATTTTATAAAGGGCTGACCTGATCCGAAATCGAATTAACAGAATAATTAATTAAAAGAAAGGAGAAATAATTTTTAGCGGGGTAAAATTAAATTAAAATCATTAATTTTGGTTTGGTTTGAAATAGTAACCTTTATTTTCATTATTTTAAATTAATTTAATTAATTCATCTTTTTATTTACTAATATCAAAAGATAATTTTAATTTTAAGCCTGAAATTAATTAGAATTTAAATAAAGGTTACTCAATTTTAAATCATAGAATTAAAAAATTTTAACTTAAATTTGCAGTTAAAATTATTAATTTCTTTTAATATTTTTTGACAAAAATAAATCTGAACTCCTAAAATCAAATAGAATTTATTTATTTATTTATTTATAAATTTTTATTTTCTTTTTTGTTTTTGCTTTTTGTGTTTATTTATTTTTTGTTTTGTTGAAAGTTGATAGATTTAAGACAAAATAGATTTTATAAATTTCATTGTAATTTTTATTTTTATTGTATTATTGTATTTTTCAATTTTTGTAATTCAAGTTAATTTTGTAATTTGTAAAATATTAATTTTTAATTTAATTAAATAAATTGTTAATTTATTTTATAGTTATAATTATGTTTTTTATTTACTTTTTTTTATGAATGATCAAAAATAATAAATAAAATTAATTAAGTCCAGTCTAAGCCCAAATCAAATTTAGTTTTTCATTTTCACAGTTAATTTTATATTTTATTAATATTTGTAAATATTTTTTTAAAATAATCATCATTCTGGTTAAAAGGAAAATAAATAAATTTACACTGTATAAATAATCAAGAAAAAAATATTTTTAAGGCCAATTTAATATTTTGAAAATTAACGTGTGGAGTGCTTAACACTTTTCCCATATGTTTGTGACTCCCAAACTAAAATTTTGGTTTAATAGATCAAATTTTTAAAAGTTTTCGATTGAATCTTTTAAAATAATTCAATTGGTGACGACTTTATTTTTTATTAAAATTTTAAAAGCTTTATATTTTTCGCCATTCCATCGCGATGGCGTTTGAAACGTTGTGACAGTTATTTTGAGTTAAAAAAAATTAAAAGAATTTCAGTAGTTTCGTTTCAATTTTACCTAACGTAAAAACCTAACTTACGTTAAAATCATGATCATATTGCATGTTACTATATTGCATGAATAGATGTTTTAGCAAATAAATGTTCATAACTTAATATATATATAATTTTTGACTAAATGTTATTTTATTGATACCATAAAAAATATAATCTTATATAAATTTTTGATTTATTTATAATTGCATTATATTTATTTTTATCATATATATAATAAATGTCAATATATATACACACTGATTTTTTTCAATTTAATTGATTTAATTTCGGTCAAACCTCTAATCCTCTGCTTTTACCTGTTTTTTAACCAGTTTAGTTCTGAAAATGTTGACTCTAACTAAACGACCATTGAACTAAAGACGGAGAGCTATACAATGACAACCCACTAAACCATGTTTCAATCTTGTTTCACATACTTAGCTCGCATTATCAATTTTATAAAATCTCGTCTTTTCTCCTCTACAATCGATCCTGCAAGGCCCAATTTTCCTAAACTCTAACCGATCTTTGAGCCTGTTTAGCCATCGAATCCCCTGAACTCTCCAACTTTACTGGCCTCTAATCCCAAAACACATATTTCATTGAAGTGGTTATAAATGGATGGAGGAAGTAATTTTGGGGGGCGAGAAATATGTCCAGATCAAGAAGAAGCTTAAGGAATTGAAGTTCCATATGGTTTGTGAGGAGGCCAAATGTCCCAATTTTGTGACTGCTATTAGTGGAGGTGCTACGGGCGTTGGATGCGGTGGTACTGGTAATGAATATGTATTTCTTGCTCCTTCTCACCATCTATGTCAATGAAAACAAAAATTGATATTCTTGAAAAATCGATGTCATAAATTGAAACTTTCATCAATTAGAATCAATGATAATTGGAGTGTTCTTCTCATGCGCAAAACATGTTCATGTAATTTCCAAAGAGAAAGGGACGAAGTAACAAAGGTCTCGAGTTCTCGATGTTGACAGAGGAACAACAATGGCAAAGAAGACCTATTTTGATGCTTCAATTCGATGTTAGTATTATCGTAGTTGATTTAAGAAAAAATCAGTAATAAACAGTAATATTTCAAATTAGAGTTAAAAAAAGGTAAGAATTTAAGATTTAAAAAAAAAAATTTAATCTGGACAGTAGCAGATGATATGGGTGGGATATAAAATTTAATAATAAATAATGGATATTTTAGTCTTTTTATATAAAAATTAATTAAAAATAATAAAATAATAAATAAAAGGATTAAATAATTAATGAAGACAAAATCCATAAATATGAGCATGAGTTTCTCATAAGGATTCATTCATAATCAGGATCAAAACTCAAACACTAAATTATAATTTTTCCTAAATAATATTATCAGCCGACGTTACAAAAATACTTTTAATTAACTTATGATAATTTATTTTACTTTATATAAAAAGATTAAACTTAATGTTTAATAAAATAAATAAATAAATTCTATACTATTTCTCCACTAATCATGAATGTTGCATAAGAAAAAGTTCACTAGTCATAGAAGTGTAATTTAGTTATATTAATATTAGAAATTGAAAAAATATGATAAGATTTTTTTATTTTAAAAAAAGTGAAAAAATTATAAATTAATTTTTATAATATAACATAATTTTATAAAATTTAAAAAATTATTTTCAAAATTTTCATTTAAAAAAATTAGAAACATCAAATTTCAATTTATTATTTATCTGTTACTAAAGAAGGCTTTGATATTTTCATTTATTATTAGGAAACAAATATATTTATTTAGGTGAAAATTGTGTTGGCATAGTCTAATTTTAGTGTGAAATTTTTTGGAAAAGGCTTTGATATTTTCATTTATTATTAGAAAACAAATATATTTATTTAGGTGAAAATTGTGTTGGCATAGTCTAATTTTAGTGTGAAATTTTTTGAAAAATATCCCAAATGATATTATGTATAATATTTTTTGTAAAAATAATTTTTATTTTTATTTTTATAATTCTAAACAACACTTAAGATTTTTATCCTTGAGTTATGTTTTACAAATCACACAAACCATTTTTACATAATTCTAATACATATTTTCTCTTTCTCCATATGTAAACAATCTCCACTTGATAATTTATCTTTAATTAGTCGATTTTAACTTTTAATTAGTCGAAATTAATTAAAATTTAGTCAGATTTCAAACATAAGTCATAAATAATAAAATAAGTCGAAATTAATTATATTAATCAAAACCAAGTCATATTTAAAATATAAGTCATAATTAATCCAAAATAGGTCGAAATTAGTTATAAATTAATCAGAACTAAATCAAATTTTCAACATAAATCATAATTAATCCAAAATAAATCAAATTTATTCTAAATTAATAAAAATCAAGTCAGATTTTAAAATAAGTTATAATTAATCCAAAATAATTCAAAATTAATCCTTAATTAGTTAAAATTTAGTCTAAATTCTAAAAATAAATCTAATTTTTTAAGTTCATGACTAATTTTTTACTAATTTCAAATAATTTTTTTTTGTCTTCGACTAATTTTTTGCTGATATCGACTTATATATTATGTCAGATTAGCTGAAATAAAGCCGAAAATAGTCGAATTGTATGTAAATTATTTAAATCATATCTAATTGAATTGAATTACAATAATTAAAAGTAAAAGCAAAGATTATTACGAATAAATTATCATTTTTTATTATTATAAAGCAAAATACAACACAAAGACACATATTACATAAGATGACAAACTGTTTTAAAAAACAATACATAATACTAAAAGTTGGTTATGAATATGAAGATGTCTCTAAGGATGCCTTTCTGCAGGCATTAATAAGCAAACAAATTTCATACTGAATAATAGTGAAGAACACTGAAATAAAAAGAAGTAATGTGCTACATTGTTACATGACCAATATACAGAGATAAATTCACCATGAACAGATGAATCCGAAGATGCCATTACTACTAGACATTATAAAACAGACAAACTTCAGAGGAGTAAATGCTTCATGCTAAATAGTGAAGAACAATATAAACAAACTTTTTTATTACAAGGTCCTTCATTACTATAAGCATGACACACGCATAGATAAATTAACTGTAAATAGTCGCATGATTTTTCTTCATATAAGTTAAAGAAACAGATCTCCGTAGATGAAATCAAAATCAAAAGAGATCCAGTTTCATGAGGAGGTAAATATGAAGAATAGTACCACATGAAGAATTTTCTCATTGTTTAAGACATAAGAATGATTTGTCACATTAGATGTCATGGCAAAAAGAAGATTTCAATGTTCTATGTTTATTCATCTAAGGATAAGATATTGAAAGGATGAAATACAAATGGAAGAAGATGAGTCATTTATAATCTCCAAATCTCTTGATTATTGCTCTTTGCAATTATTATTCACCGATTTTCAAAATTCAAATATGATGGTTTCAATATTAACCCGTCTAAAATACGTTACCTTAAATTTGCAACTGTAAGATCGTCACACGTGCCAGTAAAAAAATGCAAAAAAAGAAATTAGTCACATTTTTGACTAAATTTCAAATAATATCAACTAAATTTCAACTGATTTCGACTCATTTTTAACTGATTTAGTCTAATTCAAAATTAGTCCTTAATTACTCAAAATTAATACTAAATAAGTCAAAACCAAGTTAGATTTTGATAATATATAAAAACAATATCTCGTAATATAATATTAGTCGAAATTTAGTCTAAACTCTAAAAAAAGTCTAATTTTTAAGTTTATGACTAAGTTTTTGCTAACTTTAATTAATTTGTTATTGTTTTAGACTAATTTTTTATTGTTTTCGATTAATTTTCTGCTGAATTTGACTCTAATATTATGTCTGATTAGTCAAAAATTATTCAAAATTTAATAAAAAAATAGTCAAAATATATTAAAAGTTGGGAATAACATTAAATTATAATAAAGTAAAAGTAAAAGATAAAGTTACTGGGAATAAAATATCAATCTTTATTATTAACAAGCATTAATTGATATGACAAATTGTCTAGAGACATATATTATATGAAATAACAAACTGTACAGAAATCCAGTTTGTCCTAAGATATAATAATACTACAAGCTGACGATGAATTTGAAGATATCTTTGAGGATGCCTTTACTGGTAGAAATTAGGAAACATGTAATTTCATACTGAATAATGGAATGCAAGAGAAGTAAAAAGCAGTAAAGCATTTCACTATTACATGGCTAACACACAAAGGTAAATTGACTGTTCACAGTTTCCATGGGTAAGAGATGATAATGATTTGTGATGTCTGAGACCATGGGCAGAAAAAAGACTTCAAGTTAAGGATCATAGGAGATTGAAATGATGGAGTACAAAAGGAAGAAAAAAAGTTATTTATAACCTTCAACTCTCTTGATAGACCAATTTTTAAGAGTCAAATGCGAGATGTTTCAATAATACTGATATTCAAGAGTTAAACATTTATTTCCACCATAAATGAGGGATATTTATTCTCGGAAACTTGCAAAAATATTTTCAACTTACTTTGATTAAACTTCAACTTAATTGACTAATTTTCAAATGATTTCGACTTTATATTTTTGGTCAAATTAGTAGACAAATAGTTGAAAATAGTCAAAAATATTTGAAAAGTATTTAGATTTGAGAATTTTAAATTAATTTCGTCTAATTTTGGACTCATTCGACTAATTTATATACACCATAAATGAAGGATATTTATTCTCGAAAACTTGCAAAAATATTTTCAACTTACTTTGATTAAACTTTAACTTAATTGACTAATTTTCAACTGATTTCGACTTCATATTTTAGGTCAAATTAGTAGACAAATAGTTGAAAATAGTCAAAAATATTTGAAAAGTATTTAGATTTGAGAATTTTAAATTAATTTCGTTTAATTTTGGACTCATTCGACTAATTTATAATTGATTTTGACTAATTTTCAATTGATTTCGACTTTATACTTTAGATTAGTTGATTCCAAATAAATAATTTTAAAAGCAAAATACCTGATAACTTTAGATCAAATAATCTTAAAAGAAAAATATAAACAAAGAAGATAAAAAGAAACTTTCGGATTAAATGAATGAGAATGAACTAGGATTTCGAGGAGAGAGAGAAAAACGAAATGAGTTTATGCTTACCGAAGATAATGCTCCAAAACTTATGATTTTAAAGAAAGAGAGGTGAAAGAATGTAACAAAACTTGTATTTCACAAGAGCAAAAGAGAAAAATGCATAGAGTTACTTCGTTTCTGAAGCAGAGAGAGAAACTTGTACAAATGAGTCAAAATGATGCGGGATGGATAGATGGAAAGTTACTTCACTTAATATGGGATAAATTTATCCTAAAAAAGAAGGAAATGTCAATATTATGAACTTTCAAAAACTAATGTCATATGCATTATACATAGGCCATATTTGGATTAATAGAATTTGGATGAGATATTTCAAAAAATCCATAAATTCTATCAAAATCCATTATTTGGTTAGTAAAAAAGCAGTCAAAATCTATGGATTGTCCAAAATTCATTATATATAATTATCTCTTATTTTAAAGATTTTTGAAATTTCATATAAGAGGTGATATTTTGAAAAATCACTCATTTTAATGAAAGAATAATTTTATAAATTTTTTATAAAAATATTATTAGAATCTATGAATTTTGTTTTTATTTTAAATAAATGAAATTATATAAGTTCAAGTAATAAAAAATATAAATTTTTAATTTTATAAATTTTAATAAATTATATGAATTTCAAAATTTTTAATATTTCCCAAAATTTTTCCTCAAAAAATCGGGGGCAAAAACGTAAAACTACCGACTGTCTATATCTAAATCTGTCCTTTTATGCTTTCCTCTTCTTCTGCTCGCAAATGAAGAGGATGATGATGCGATCTCTGGTTGGTTGGTTGCACTAATCAACGGAAACATCAGGTTATTAGAGGAGGCTGCAGGTCGGAACCACCACCACCACCGCTGCTGCTGCCGTCTCCACCAACACAACCACCTTCCAGCGTCTCTAAGAATCCTTTTGGGTTCATCTCTGACCCCTCTCTATATTTTTTGTTTGTTTGTTATTCAATTTCTTTCATTTGTTGCAAGGTTTTCATTTAAGATGCAGATCACATCTTAGTTCAAAAGATCTAATTTCTCGAAAGAATTTTCTTTTATCGTAAAGGGAGAGCAGGAAAACCAAATTTATACCTAACGATCCCCTTCCTCTAATTAATTTCAATTTCACTTTTTATTTTTAATTTTTATTGATTTACTTTTAATTTCTTCTTACACCTTTTGCACTTCTTATGTAATACATATAACTAGATATACGTTTTTTTTTTCTTTTTTAATTTTTTAGTATCGAAATTTTGGTGTCAGATTCTCCATTTTATTATCGTCTGGTTTGTTACCTTGAAATTTTGTTGTTTATTCAGATTACTATATATATATATATATATATATATATATATATATATTCATTACAAAGGGAATCAAGCATTAACTGCATGCTGTACTGAGATCTGAGAATCCAAAGCCGTGAAAAGTCTCCTCTCCCTTACTATCCAAATTATTCAAAATATAGTGAAGAAGTGTACTTAGTCAAGGTTGCTGCTGCCCCAGAAATCATCTTGACTAAATTGACAAACTTCCACAGCTTTGTCATCTAAATACAATGCAACAGCAAGTGTTGCCTACATTCAGCAATACTTTTGTCGTAAAACATTTATTATCCATCATTTTCTCCTGTATTGCGGGTTCTTGGTGGTTTAAATCCTGTCTAGGTAGCATTATGAACTAGGAAACCAACCTTTGTATGTAGACAAGTTTATCGAATAGTCTTCTTGGAAGACTAAATCCTTTTGTCTTCCTGAACTCTAACAATGGCATCACAAGAGGACTTCACAAAAGAGCTTGAATCCATATAGACTCCACTACCTAGCCTTGCTTTCTCAAACTTCTCCATATGAGAGATCAAAAAAATTTTATCCATGGACTTGTCTACCAAAGACAAGCACAAGTAAGATATGAGAAGAGGGTGGTCTTTATATGGGCAAATCCTTGTACTCCTTTAGAGGTAGTTTTTTTTTCTTTGCAACTTACTTTTTCACAAACTTCATGACTTGCTTCCAAGCACTCTTTTCCTTGAACTTGGTTTTCAAAGGGAAAGAAAAATAATCCATGTGTAGAGACCTGCCCTTGTACAGAAGCTTCACTAGATTAACTTGTACAAACCATTTCAAAGCATAGAGTAATACGTCTCAAATAGAGAGTTTGTTGAATTTGACATAAAATGATTCCATAGACAATGAAGGGCTTTTCATTTCTTCTTGCTCCCACAAATCCACTGATGAGCCTTTTCAGTTCTGACAAGATTTTGTCCAGGACTTCATCACCTGGATGAATGAGAAAGGGGATAGAGTGTCTCCTTATCAAAGATTCCTAGAAGAATCGAAGAAATTGATAGGGCACTCTATGATGAATATGGAGCATGTAGGCGTCATAGTTATTAAAAGCTCAAAGTGCACTAAGGCATGAAGGGAGTGTTGGAGCCTAAGTGTAAATGCTCACCTTTGATGGATGAGGTGCAAAAGAAATAAAAGCTGCTAGAAAATTCAAAATCAGCATCATACACCATAAGACAATTAGTGTATAGCCAATACTTCCTTTGTTAATTAACAAGTGTCTGTTCCATATAGAATGTATTTTGGAACTATTACCACTAGAATTACTATGATCTAAATTCTCAAAGCAAAGGCTAAATAGAAGTAGAGGATAAAAATATTAGGACCCATATTTTAGGACTCATTGCCTATCTCCTTATGAGTGAGGGAGAACAGCATTCTAGGTTTCTTAGCATTCAATTGGAAAAATGAGAGGGAAAAAAAGAAGAGGTAGGTGAATGGAAGGAAAAGAAATTAGAAGACAAGTGGCAGGCCGAGTAGAGTATGAAGGCAGGAAAGATCGAGGATGGGGAAGGGGGGAAAGAGAGGACTGATAGAGGAGATTGGGAAAAAAAGAAAAGAAAAAACAGAGGGGAGTGAGAGTGAATACTTATAAGGAGGATTATGGAAATCCTATTTGAAGATTTCTTCTTATGGAAATCCTATTTGAAGATTTCTTCTTTTCTTTTTCTTTCTTTTGGTGGAATTCTCTTTTCCTTTGGTATTATTTTGAATTAAAAATGCTCAGTACCTATTTACTGCTTGTCTTTGTTCATTTTGTTGCTTTCAGGTTAATTGGGTGTATTATAATATATCGTTCACACTCTTAGGTTAATCGTTTCAATTAATAAATATCATCAAGTAAATAGAAAAAAAAAATGGTGGCATCAAAATATCACGGAGGTGCTACTTTGTTGTGCCTTGTGCCTGGAAAGGCACAGGTATCTACCAATTTATTAGCAATCAAACTTGTGTCAAGTATTTGTCTCCCTTTAATGGATGGACTTTGTACTACCATAGAATTTTTTTAATCATTTCCTTTTGTCTCACTGCAAAGACCTTATAAATTGATTATAAGGTAAACACTCCCAATGCTATTTAGCAACAAGTCTTTAAAGATTGTTGACCCCATTCTGTTTTGGGATTAAAGCAAGTGTTATTCAAGCTAGCCATATAATATTGTTGCACGTCTCTTGAAATTGAAATTATTTTGAAATGCATAAAGTATCTTCAAGGAAATGGGTTCCACATGCGTACTTATGAATTGTTGTTGGCTCAGGTAGCTTTGCTCTACAAACATGTCCCAGTACCAGGGGGATGAAATGGATTACATGGCAGATGATTATGAGATGGCAGAAGTGGACGATGATATGTATTTCCGTGGTAGATTCATGGGTGATTCAGAGTCCGATGATGATGATGATGAATATGATCATTTGGTTTGTTTTACTAAGTTTGTTAGTTTTGCTTTCTACTTCACGTGGTATATTATACCTTGCAATTTTAGTAACAAAACTTGTTTGTGCCATTTTTTTACCTTGTGGGTGCTGATGGTTGGCTGTGCAGGACAATAAGATAACAGATACATCCGCTGCAGATGCTAGGAGAGGAAAGGATATCCAGGGGATTCCTTGGGAGAGACTGAGCATTTCACGTGAGAAGTACAGACAAACTAGGCTAGAGCAGTACAAGAACTATGAAAACATTCCTCAGTCAGGAGAAGGTTCAGAAAAGGTGAAAATATTTTTCCCCTAGGGTGTAGTGGTAGTAGGCTTCCAAATGCTTCTGAATATATAGGATTAGGAATAGGCACACACACACACACACACACACACACACACACACACACATATATATATATATTTTTTCACATTGTGCTTCTTCCATTCTGGTCATCTCCAGGAATGCAAGCCAACAAAGACAGGGGGTATGTATTATGACTTTTGGCGGAATACAAGATCAGTGACATCAACTATTCTTCATTTTCAAGTACGTTGAGATCGCTATTCATCATCTTTAATGAATCCTTATTAGATTATGTGATTTGTAATTATTGGGATAAGAAACAATTATTAATTTTTGAACCTAACTAATTCTTGCAACTTCGTCATTCTTCGGAAGCAATCTTTGCACTTCTCTAGGTGGGCCAAAGTTTTAGAAGTGGCAGAACAACTAGTTGATCCTAGGAGCCAAACTGTGGATGTCCTATTGTTTTCTCTAGGTTTTGTGGTTATAAGTTGAAAGGTGTTGAATGAGGTTGATGTCATGATGTGTACAACCTCTAGTGGTGGTGGAGTGAATGGTGTCAACTAATGTTTTGAATGTGTAGTAATGCAAAAATAACTTGAAATTTATTGATTGAATGACTTTTACTGTTTTTTTCTTTTGGCATTGCAGTTGCGGAACTTGGTTTGGTCAACAACAAAACATGATGTCTACCTTATGTCACATTTCTCCATAAATCACTGGTCATCTTTAAGTTGCAAGAAGACTGAAGTTCTTAATGTTTCTGGACATGTGGCACCGAGTGAGGTACATCATTCTCTTGTTGTTCTGTGCAATTAAGTTCTATCTAAAATTTGATTGTTCTTTTTTCATCTCTTAAATTACATTTGTTATGATTGCACGGCTAATATTCTCAACTTCCTTTTTATCCTGTAGAAATATCCCGGGAGCCTCTTGGAAGGATTTACACAAACCCAAGTTAGCACTCTGGCAGTGCGGGATAAGTTGCTGATTGCTGGGGGGTTCCAGGGAGAACTTATTTGCAAGGTAATCCTATTCATCTGTTGGTCCTTTTTGATAATTTTATTTCATATGGTCACTGTTATCATTCCCATCGGATAAAGAGGGATAAAATGATTACTTCATTGATTAATGCAACCTTGTGATATATGATACCTCTGTTGACTCATTCATTGCACCTATTATCTATTTTCTTGTTTAATCTTTAGTTGTGATACTATTGAGGGAGAGACAGCCCATTTTTTTATTGTAAAGGCTGACAAAATGATTGCTTTCAACAATTATATATCACACGGTTGAGTTACTATAGCCATTTTTCTTCTGATCTTATATTACGTGATTTTTAGAGTAAGGTTTTTGTTGGTTCCAATGGAATTTTACAAATAATGGACATAAGTTGCTTGTTTGTCTATTGGGAGCAGCATTTAGATCGACCAGGAGTTAGCTTCTGTTACAGGACAACTTATGATGACAATGCCATCACAAATGCAGTTGAGATTTATGATTGTGCCAGGTTTGTTTTCTTACTTTCATTCCTTTATTTGTCATTTTTATTCCTTTTATTTTTTTTCCTTACTGGTTACAGTAACTATGGGTTATGTTTATTCTAGCTGACATGACATCAACATTGCAGTGGTGCAGTTCATTTTATGGCTTCAAATAACGACTGTGGAGTGAGAGACTTTGATATGGAGAAATTTCAACTTTCTAAGCATTTCTGCTTTCCTTGGCCAGTGAATGTGAGTATCCTCTCTTTTTAAATGGGTATACACTGTGTATCATGTTTGAATTAACAAATAAGCATGTTCTACATTTCATGCTTTAATATGCTCATTTTATGTCCTTTCTCGTTGCAGCACACCTCACTGAGTCCTGATGGTAAACTTCTTACGATTGTTGGTGACAACCCAGAGGGAATATTAGTGGATTCTCAAACAGGAAAGGTAAACATATACTTCTATCTCTTTGGCACAGACATGCATAATCTTTATAAAAGAGCTTCAGCTAATTTGAAGGCTCCATTGTTGTAGACAATTACGCCTTTATGCGGACACTTCGATTTCTCATTTGCATCTGCATGGCATCCTGATGGTCGCATCTTTGCCACTGGGAATCAAGACAAGACCTGTCGTATTTGGGACACACGAAACTTGTCAAGATCTGTTGCTGTGCTTAAGGGCAATTTAGGAGCCATTAGATCAATTCGCTTTACATCAGATGGGCAATTCATGGCAATGGCAGAGCCAGCAGATTTCGTGCATGTATACGACGTTAAGGATGGGTTTGAGAAAGAGCAGGAGATTGATTTTTTTGGGGAGATCTCTGGCGTGTCTTTCAGCCCTGACACAGAATCCCTCTTCATAGGAGTGTGGGATCGAACCTATGGAAGCCTCCTTCAGTACAACAGATGCAAGAATTTTGCATATCTTGACTCCTTTCTGTGATTTAACTTGTGTATATTTAGTTGTGAGTTTGTACTGGGAATTTACATGCATGTCCTGTGAATGTGAGGATGTTGGATCCAACATTAATGCAAGTGAACAAAGGTGACATACGTCATGTTACATTCAGTAGAAGAGGGGCTGAGAAAGAGAAATGCTACTGTGTAGTTACTTTTTGTGGTACGTGGGTTTAAAATAATGGTGGGAGGCAATATATATGACAAGGGAAAGAAGTTGGAAGACTGGACATGGGGTGTGAATTTTAGTCAAAGGTTTGTAAAATAATCGAGAGAATGTGGTTGGGAGAACTGATCACAGCATAACTAAGACTCGGGGTTCATTCATCTTAACATCCTCTTTTTTTTTCTCTTTTTTTTTTTCGTTTTACCTAAAAACTGTAGCTCCTGTTATTCATATTTGAGGCAAAATTAGTGAATGAAATGTGTTGCTGTTGAACAAGGTTACAGGCTTCATGATTTGCTTGAATGATATCAGAATACTGTTCTGCAATGACATTTTCTTGAATCTGCCAGTATGCATGAAGAATAGAACCATTTGTCTCAAGTAAGCCCATGATAGGATGAAAGTGCGGGCTGCTTTACTTCCAAGTCTTTGTCATGCCTGGAGGCCGGGCTGTGCGAGTGTGCTGCTGAAATTTGTGTTTTACGCGGATGTCATGTTTTTTTTAGCATAATGTGGTATTTTCAAACATGAAATTTGTGTTTGGTGCGACACAAGTTTGAATTGAGAGGATCTTGGTTTCTAAATTGCCTTGCAAAGAAAAAAAAAAAAAAGATGTGGAGATTATTTATATTTTTGTGTATAAAATCTATAAAGATTTGTAAATGTAACTTTTTTTTTCTTTTTTAAGGCAAGTAAAGCCCCGTAACTTTGGTAATGTAAACTCATTTGAAAATATTATTGTTAGGATATTGTTAGGATTTTATTTTAAATTTTTAATAGAAAAAGATTCGCTTAATAATAATAAAGAAATATTTAAAAGAATATTTAAATAAAATTTAGATTAGAACAAATAAAGTAGTACTTAAGTTGGATTTGGATTTAAATTAGAAGTTTATAAATACACAAGGATTTAGGATTATACAGTTGCAGTGAGGTTGATTAACAATAGAAATTGTAGTAGAGACTTGGTGTTAAACCAAGATAGTATGATGTGATACAAAATGTACAGGTAAAATATTTTTGTATAAAATTGTGAGAAATTATTTTGTGGATATTTAATTAATTAGTAGTTGTATTTGTTGATTTATTAGTGGATTTGTTTAGGAGAGTAAGTTTACGCTGAATTATGTTAAAATTTGAGTTTCCGATCATTATATTATTTGCTATGTGAGGTATTTTTTTTATAATAAGTGGTATTAGAGCTGTTGTTCAAAATGTCAAAAATTGTGAGAATTTAATAGAAAAAATAATTTTAGTTTGTGGTATAGTATTGTGAAGGGTATCTTTTTACAATAAGGATTAATTAAAGTTTTAAAAGAGAAGAAACCATTCATAATTAAGATAAAGAATATGGGGATTTATATCAAAAAGTTATAAGTACAATTCGATTGGTTTTAACCCCTAATGTAAAGTGTGATATGTTGGATGAAATCTCTCTAACGATCTTGTGGAAGAAATTGAAAGATTTATATATGTCAAAGTCATTTACTTGATAGCAACGATAATTGGAATGAAGTCAGTGATGATGAAAGAAGTTACTACTGTCATTTTAGAGCATGACAAATTGAAGTGCCGAAAAGCAACAATGATGGTGGAGATTTTGTGGTGAATTATAGTCATTGTAGAAGTAATTCAAGAGGAATATATAGAGGAACTAGTAGATAAGTTCAAATTCAAAACCACAAGTAGACTATATTGATAAAGAATACTATTATTGTCATGAGAATGAGCATATCTAATACTATTGTAGAAAGATGGAAGAAGACCTTATTGAAATTTAATCAATTTAATAAAAGTCATGATAAGTTTTCAAATACTGTAATTAAAGAAAATAGTTCTGCAAATGTTGCAATTAAAGATAATAGAATTTTTAAAATTAATTTGCTTACTATTGATGTGGTTGATAGAAAAAAAAGGCAAATGATCCATTATGTGATGAATGAGTGATAGATTTAGCTTGTTCTTTTGATATTTGCTTGAAGAATAAATAAAATTGAAGATTGCAAAGATGAGATATGTAAAACTAGCCAATAATGAGAAGGCGAGGATTGAAAATATTGGTAGAGTAAAAAAATTAAGATGCACGATAGAACACTTGTTCATGTGAGATATATTCACAAGTTCAAGAGAAATTTGATTTTCTTGGGTAAGTCACATGGTTTCCTTTAGACATTACTTTTTGTTTTTTTTTTTGTTAATGTTGCAAATGAGTGGAAGCAATGTCTAAAAAGCAATGAGATGGAAAATACTATATAGTATTGTTTGATCTTATAGAAACGAGAATGTTTGCAAGAATCATAGTTATTACTTTCATACAACTTGCTTTTGCAATATGTATATCTTATGCACAGTGATGGGGCTAGAAATCACTAACATGTTTTCTGATATTTTTTCGCTTATATTAGCTGATAGGGCTGGGAATTACTAACATGTTTTTTATAGATTCTTTCGCCTATAGTAACTGATGGTCTCACTTATTAGAATTTAAGCTCAATGAACCTTGTTTATATGGAAACATTATCTTGAGAAGTTGTCTATCTACTGACTTAAATATATTTGCCTCTCTCTCAATTTCTGATGTTAATAAGAAATTTTATTATATCAAAGAGCATCAAATAAGACTTTGTTTATGTACATGCATGGAAATTATGATATATTTCTCCTGACAAAGAATGTTAGGGAGAGAGGATAAAATAAAATCTTTGTACCTTTATTCAATTAGAAAAACACGAAAGCCTTTCCTACTTATTTTGTTGTATGTATATTAGCTCAACATCAACTCAAATGGGCAAATGGCAATATATGCCTAGACATTCTGAAGGAGCGATGGAGTCCCACACTAACCATTCAAAGGTTATTCTCTCAATATGCTCTCTTCTTACTGATCCTAACTCAGATGATCCTCTTGTTCCATAAATTGCTCACGTATACAAAAACCTGAGAAGCCAGTATGAGGAAATAGCATGGGCATGGACCCAAAAAATATGCCATGAACTAAGGTTGAGTTACGTAACATCTTCTAGAAAATTCCAGTATTGGATAATGTTGAATAAACATGTGGCAATTAGAATGTAGCTAAATACATCACCTTGTTAAGGCCAGCCAATGATATAGATAAACTCATAATTCTTAGGAATATGCTAATGTATTATTCTACTATGGTTGGAAAAGACTTATGGTAGATCCATGATTTTTTTCCATTTGATTATTATAGTACAAATGTTAGGTGTTTCGCAAGTGTACGAATCGTTCATGCAAGTAATAGTGTGTGAGTGAGTGTCGTGTCCCATATAAAAGTGTGGTCAAGTACCAAAATTAAATACTTATTTATTATTTAGACATATTAAAGTTAATTGTTAAAATAAAAATTAAAGCAATATTAGAAATTAAAAACAACATAATTTTGAGTTTTGAAGATTGAAATAATTTTAACAAGCCTAAAATTTAGACTTCGTCAATTGATATTTTATGATTCTAACTCATGATTGATTATCCAAAATACCATGTTAATAAATTAACTGTTCTAAATTATTTTAATTCTCTCTCAAATAACTACAAAGTATCTATATTAATTATATGTCTACTCTAGTGATTATTTAGTTAATGTAAGCCTATTAAGTTCTGTAGCAATTTCTAATCCCCTAAAGTGTGTTTCAATCTCTTAGCAACTCGATCCCTTAGGTTATTGATTTAATGAACTAATACTAAATTTCATCTCTAGATTCATCATGTGTCATCTTAAATAATATCTAATAGTGGCCAATTATCAAACATTTATAATTCTAAATTAATAAATTAACTGATTCAATTTATGTATAAGGTAATCAATCAATTATAGTTGAATCATAAAATTAATAATTAACTACATTTAAATTCTAGTATAAAGAAATTAGTCACTCTTAATTGAAATAAAAATCATAAACTTTAATGAAATATAATAAAAATTCTACATACTACAATATAGATAAAATTAAGAATAAAAAGAGTTGAGAAACAAACTCTTGTTGATTGCAAAATTCAATTTAAAATTGCTAGCTCTTCAATTTGAAATTGTTTTCTTGATGCTTTTCCTCTCTTGGTTTCTTAGAACATTTTCTAACCTTCAACTCCCAAAAAAATGAATTTTTGAATGTTAAATACTCAATTTCTACATAATTCCTCCATAAATCGGGTCATTAATCCAAAAATCAGGTTAAGTGTACTCAAAAATCGGGTACCAATTTTAAGAGCAAATCTTCTTCAAATTTATTTGATTTTTGAATCAAATATCTTTATTTTTTTAATCTTAACTTCAAACTTAAAAAAAAAAAAATCATATCAAATCTTCACAAAATAAAACACAATAAAAGAAAATTATAATAAAATATATTTGAATTAACCTAAAAATAATATTAAAATAACACATATCAACGAAGATAGATCAACAACACTGAAAGTAGTAGACACACCTTACTCTCCTGGTAACACAATCTTATAAGCATTGTCATTAATTCTTTCCTATACTTGAAGAGAACCATCAGCTCGGGGGGAGAGCTTATCATGACGCCCAATTGGAGACCTTTCTTTCCTTAAGTGAATCCAAAACTAAATCACCTTCATTAAATCTTGCAAGCTTCCTTTGCTTGTTAGCTTGCTTTTGATTCTTCCAATCTGCTTAAGAATCTTATCTCGAATCTCTTCATGTAGTTTCGTAATCTCTTTAGCATGTTTTTGTATTAGAACTAAATTTATATTATATTGACAAAGGACTTAAAGGACGTTTCTCATACAAAACTTCAAAATGGCATCGTCCAATAGTTTGATTAATAGAATTTTTGTATACAAATTATGCTTGGGCTAATGTTAAATCCCAATGAAGAACATGTTTTCCAACAAAGCTGAGTAAGAGATTTCTCAGACTTCTATTTACCACTTAAGTTTGGCTATTAGTTAGTGGATGAATAACATAGTTGAATTGCAATTGATTTTTCAATTTCTTCCAAAGTGTTCTCCAAAAATGATTGACAAACTTTACATCTCGATCATAAGTGATAGTCTTTGGAATACCATAAAGATGAACAATCTCTCTTAAATACAAGTTAGCAATGTCAGAAGCATCATTTGTCTTTTGACATAGTACAAAGTGAGCCCTCTTTGGGAATATGTCAATCACGATTATAACATAGTCTTTGTTTCTTTAAGTTCTTGGTAATCTTATACAAAATTCATACTAATATCCTCTCAAGGGGCTTGTGGCACTAGGCGAGGTATCAGGAATCGATACTTGATAATGACTTGTTCACAACACGGTATCAATGCACATGCACCAAGATCCATATTTCTTAAGAACCAGAAAAGCAGGAACAACACAATGGCTAACACTTTCTCTATGAGCTCTTTAACTTAGCCCTTTTGACTCATCTAGTATGCAAGCTTATTGGGGATAATTGACCCAGGGATAAGGTTAATTGCATGTTGTATATCATGCATTGGTGGCAAGCTTGAAGGAATCTCATCAATTATAACATCATCGGAGTCTTTAAGTAACAATTTCATTTCTTCTGGCAGAAATAAAGAAATCTCACTCTCTTCTAATAACCATAAAAAACATGCTATTTGTGAACTCCGATATGCCTTCTTAAAGTCAAACTTAGTTATCAAAACACTAGTCTTCGAAGACTTCTTAGGGGGATCTTCAAGCATTAAAGGGCTCAATTTAAATTTCACATCATCCTTAGTGAAAGAATAGTTATTCTTGTAGCTATCATGAGCAGCAAGATGATCATATTGCCATGGTCGTCCTAACAACAAGTGGTAAGCATCCATTGGAATGATATCAAACCAAACTGCATCTTCATATTTTTGCTTATTGAAAATTGAACAAGGCAATATTTAGTGACCTTTGTGAACACGTGATTTTTGCATCTCCAGAACCTTTGAAAATAAAAAGGGCCAAAAAGAATAAGGAAAATAAGTAGCTTGACGGTAAGCAGCATACCAAAACTATAGTAAGTTTTGGGTTCAAACCGCTAGTGCCACTTGTGGCATCCTCCATTTTTCCATCCAAAAGCTTATTTTGCATCATTTTTTAATCTATCCCACATTTGAATTTGATAAATTGAGCACCCAATTGCCCAACTGTAAATGCTATTATATAAATCCCACATCAGAGAAACCCAAAGTGGGAGCTTTCAGTTTTCATTAAAAATATAGAGACTCCCCTTTAGCTAAAAGCACACCGGAACAATTAAATTGAACTTTCTCCCTCCTTGCTAATTTTTATAGTCTTATAAAAGCGGTTCATTTTTTTTTTTATTTCAAATTGATTTTTTTTTGTTCTTTTTGAGTTAAAGGAATAGAAGATTAGATTTTTTAATTCTTAAAGGAATAGAAGATTAGATTTTTTAATTCCTCCTAACATGTAGTGCCTCAAAATTAATTCTATTTGAATTAATTTTGATTTTTATAGACTAATTAATTTTAAACTTATTTTAATTTCAGTTGGTAAAGTGAAATTTTACTCCATCAAGGCATTCCGACTGCCTGGTCCGCCCAAGTCAAAGAAAAAGGTAAGCATCCTTACTTGCTCTTTTCAATTTATTTTAATTTAATGCATCTTAAGTTACTATTTTCTTCTACCTTTCTTTCAATTTAGTAAAGTATCAAACAAAAAACAAAACATGATAATTAAGATTTAAAATCAGAATTTTAATCAGACTTAACTCTTTTATATAAAAAAAGAATTGAGTGAATTTTGATTCTCATTGAAGGGATAAGCAAGCTTATATTTTTAACATCAAAAACAAAAAGATAAAAAACTAATTTTTCTATTTTCCTTTCTTTTATTTTTCCCATTAATCTTATTTTAATTTAATATTCTGGGGAATTGTGATTATTTTAGAACTCATAAGGGTTAGAGTTGATATTACTTATTTTTAGGTTGTAAATGTAATAATTTAATTATTTTATTTTATTTTATTGTTTTATTTAATTTATTGCTTTTATTTTGCTTTGCTTTATTTGTTTATTTAGTTGGTTTCTTTTATACAACTTCCATTTATTTTAAATACCATATTCATAAACTGAATATAGAAAAATATTTTTTTAAGTTATATTTAAATTGAAGGTTATGGTTTAGTTACTTAAAATAAAAAATCTAGTTCCCAAATCCAACATGGTTTGAATGTCTAGTGTATTTTTTTTTTTGGGATTTAATTGGAGTCTAAACTGGGATTTTTTCTTAAAATTTTTCACAAAAACAAACTAAGGTGGTGACTTCTTGAATAGTTAAAAATCAAAATAAAAAAATAATTTTTAAAAAGTAAAGCGGTAGCCACTTCCAGGTGAGACTTAGTCCAAAATGAGCATTCTGATTCTAAACGAATTAGACCGGTGTTCGGGTGGGGCCTCACAACCTTCACTTTATTCCTTTCCTCAACCATAGTAATTTGTAAGGCTGAGATTGATCCTCAGTGTGTAGCTTGAGCTTTTCAACTGTGTAATTCAAAACAATATTTTCATAACTCCCACTAGCAATGATGACATCACAAATTTTTTCTTTTGCAGTGTAGCGAGTTTGGCAAATATTATGACAAAACCAACTCTTATCTTCAATTATCATGGCAATATTATGACTTTGATGCACAATAAGAGATTTACCATTGTCAGCATATACAACTTCTCATCTTTCTCATCAAATTGAAGTGATATTTGTTTATCAGAAGTGTTGTCATCTACTTCTCCTATAGAAGACACAATTCTCCTATTTGGGCAATCTGCAGTAATATGCCTAATTCCTTGACATTTGAACCACTTTCTTACACTAGAATTAGCAGGTCGACTAGAGCTGGCTTTCTCATCACCTTTAGGAACTTCTCTTGAAGAACTTGCCTTTGTCAAAGATAAGAATTTTGAAGTTTGATTCTCCTTATTAGGAGTATCTTGCTTGGTTTTAATGGAATTGGCTAGATCCTTTCTTGATCTTTGCCTTTTCACCTTAATTGGTAGTCGAATAATATCATTCAATATCCAATAGGGTTGGAGTTGTATAATGTCTGTAATTTTATTATTTAAGCCCCCTAAAATAATGAGCAATTATTTATTCTTCTTGTTCATGGATGTCACACTTCATAAATAGTTACTCAAATTCCATTGTATATTCTTCTATAGTCAAGTCACATTGATGTAGATTATGGAATTCATTAAAAGCTTCTTGATGATAGTGCTCAGGAAGAAATTTACTATAAGTCTCAACGCATCTTTTCTCAAGTTTTAATCTTGCTCTTACCTTCTATTTATCTTTAACGCTTTAAATTCTCCCACCAATTTAAAGCATATTTCTTGAGCTTGATAGCAACAAGCTTGACACGCCTATCATCAGGAATATCCTTATATGTAACCAATAAAAGAAGTCATCTGATTGTAAGCGTCCTTCAAAGTCAGGAATTTTAATTTTGATGCATAAATCTTGTGATAGTTGGTAGGCTGTTCTTTGGTGATGAGGATGAGCTTCTTCTTCTGATGAAAATACTTCTTCATCATGGAAAGAATTAATTTCTTCACCACTAACTTCTTGTTCTCAATTTGATCTTAATTTTGATAGTCTTGTAGAACCTCAATTTATTGTTATAATTCTTAGATTTCGCGTTGTAGTCCTTTCATCTCAATTTCACGTTGGCAAGCTTTTTTTTATTGTCTAGATGGCATGGTCATTTTAAATAAAATTGGAGAAAAACAGTAAGGTGGTAAGAGTAATGGTGTAACAATGAGGTAGTAATGTAGATATCACAAATCAAAGCCTTTGATAGCAACTGATATAGGGCAAATAAGGATAACCCGATTGTGGCAAGGTTGAAAAGCCCCCTATAATAAATGTAGTTAAATACACTACCTTGGTAAACCAAGTCAAGAATACAGATAAACTCACAATCCTTTTGAATCCAACGAAAAGGAATAAGAGAATTTGAGAGAGACACTCAATCAAAGAAGATGTTCAAATTTTTAGTTGTCTATTGCATTTAGCCTTTGAATGGCTATACATATATAGCTTACAAATAGCTTAACATATGAATATTAAACATCTTCAATTAAATAACTTATTAATTGAGGTAAATTATTTAAATACTTAATAACTTAAAAAATATTAACTTAATAAACTATTAAGTTATCGCCACTTTATTAACAAGTTAGTAACTTTTTTCATTTATGCTTCTTTAAATTTCACTTCGTTTATGCTCCTGCACTAATTAGGAAACAGCAAGGGCAGGGACCTCACCCATATGCCATGAACGAACAATAGTTTCCAAGTTGAAGGGCTCAATATTGTCTTCTTGAAAAATTTTCAGCATTGCACTGATGCTCGATAAACATTTGTTTAGATTATAATGAATTAAACTATGAACAAAGTGTGCGAAGTATCACTGTAAATGAAAAACTCTGTTTTAGCTGTTTCAGTACTTGATGCATTTTTGCTCAATCTTTGTTGTCAGACATATGGTGAATCTATTCTACTCCAAAAAGAATTCAACTGAACAATTGAAATGGAGATATTGCAAGGTTGTTAGCTCTTCTTTATTGATAACGATATTTTGATACTTAGGTTGTACAAAAATTTCTGTCATGTGAAACTTTGAATCGAGCAAATTCAGAGAAGATTTTCTTTGTTTCGAAAGTGTTGCAGTGGATGGGGGAGGGTTCTGATGCTTATTGCTTACCAACCACTGGTACTTCAACCTCTACAGATTCTTCGGAAAAGCTGTTCATTATACTCGGTACTTGCTCTAGCCTCTAGTCTGCTACCTGTGATCAAATTTCAGTCTTCGGTTTGCTTCTGCACGGCACATTCTTCCTCCTAATTCTCAGAAATCTGTTTGAGAATAGTTTCTGCTTCTGCTTCAAGTTGTTGCATACGTTCTTCAAAAGCAGTCACCAATTCAGGATTGAAGATGGCACCCTCGTTGCATTCATTTGCAGTCCCCGAACTTGGTAAAGAAAAGCTACCGAATTTTGGAGTGACATAAGCTCCACCAGAGTGAAGCCATTCCCTAAGGCTTGCAACAGTGCAGAATTCAACGGTATGTGGAATTTCAAGTGGGTCTAGCTCTTTTGCAATCGACTTTCTTTTATTCCCCTTCTCAAATTCCTTATTGGCAATGGATGTATTTGGATTTTCAACCTGTGTACTCTCTTCTTGTGAAGTTTCATCATTGATGCGTGATTGTTGTATGTGCTGGCTTCCATGAACCTGCAGCTTGGTTGAATTATCATCCTCGTCATCTGATCCAGATTGCTGCATCTCAGACAATCTAATTTGTTGTACCATGGCATCATATTCCTCTACTGTGTGGAAACTCTTAGATCGTCCCACACCCCTGTAGTTATAATTCCACTCTTGGGAAATCTGTAGGTCATGCTCTGTAAAGCAATGTAAACTTCTGGATCGTTGGAGCAGTGTTGTGTCTCCTCGTTCTAGATATGACACAAACTGCCATGTGTTGGTATCACAGTTAACGACGGATTCAGGGTTTTTGTTTGACCTGTGTTTGCTTGATACTGTGTTGGCTGCGTACACAAGAGCGAGGAACTGATCATTGATATTGATATTTTGAGAGATGGTCAATTCTTCAAGCGCTGTAATGCTATTGGCAGACCTTTGCATTCTTTGGTTTAGCTCTTCCTTTATACTCGTTGATCTAGGCATGAGTTTTGAGGAAATGTATCCCATTTTAGTTTTCAAGTTGTTCAATCTGTAGAACTTGGGCTGCACAAGAAATAACTTTTCTTAGTTAAGAGTACATAAAATATATTGATGGTTGGTGCATGTGATCTGATATGGTGGATACAACTAACAAGAAGCTCTTTGGTATTCATTGGCCAAAGTCAAAATTAATCTGTTACAGGAAAACTTGTTCATGGAATTCAATAGTTTTGATTTTGCTGATACATATTATTGAGTTAAAGACCGATCACGTTGGTATGGTGAAGAAGTTGACGAACAACCAGCTATGGTGGAAATGGAGAATTTTGACAATTAGATCCTTTTTCAGGTGTGGCTGGCTGTTTTGTGGAGTAAGTGAAAAGAAATACTCAGCTGGCATTACACCTGAATTTATGTTTATTATCTATTTATTTATTATAAATAAATTAAAATGAAAATAAACAAACAAAAAGAAAGAAAAAAACTCCAGCCATAATCCTGATTATGCGGAAAGTTTTCTTCGTTTTAAGTTTAGAACTTAATATATTCTTCCTCGAGGAAAATTAAAGTTAAAATATCTTAAAAATTGAGCTGCCGCATACCTGGTAACTACGTTGGATCTGCGATGGCTGATGGGAAATCATCAGTCATATCGAGAAATGAGAAATAATGATGGGGATTGAGGATTACTCTCAACTCTCAATCCAGCAAGTTCGGTCAAAGAGCACTGTGGAGGTAGGTAGAAATACATTTTTAATTTATTTGCTCCCTGAATCAAACCCCATAAACTGACTCTTAACAAAGTATTCAACCTAAACTTAATGAAGAGTCATCCTCCTTGCTGGCATATGGTGTCTGCATCATTTGTTTTCAAAAAACACTATTATATTTAGCAGTATACAAATACTAAAATGGAAAAGAGGCAATACTAGGCTTTGACTGCTTAACCAGTAGGCTTTACTGCAAATTTCATTTATCCTTGACTGGTTTATAATGGGAATTAATTTTCAATTGCCCCTCTTGAAATGCTAATGGCCACACATCACATATAAAAAAATTGCTACTACTTTCGGCGTTCGTATTGCTGGTCGATGGAAAGACACATTGCTATGTATTGAAAAGAGAATCTCTTCTGTCTTGTCATACACCAGTGAACTCATCTGCTCTGCAACTAATTGTAAAAGACAGATCAGATCATTTCCCATTTGAATGAGCAAATTTTTCAGCAAGGTATTGCTTTTTGAATAGGTGAGCCATGATAGTAATTTGCCTGTACATCACAAGTTTTACCAAAATACCGTTTAAGCCAAATATAATTTACAAATTGCACAGAATGAGAAACAAATAATCACAATACTACATGATCATTCCAGTACATCCATTAATTGTATCACACAAGCCATTCCTATATTCCAGTTCCCATTGTTCACATCATTTATGATTTCTCATCGAAGAAATATTACTTTTTTGTACATGGCGACACTACCAGGGGTTCGCATAGTGTTGAATCTTTATCGATGATAAGGCTAGCAACTGATCAATGGCCGCCGCCAGGAGCAAACCCGATTCTTGAAGTGGAAACGTCATAGGCAATATTATATGTCTGCGGTTGTTTAATTCCAATGATGCAATTTGGTTACTACTTGCAAAGGCCAAACAAGATGCCTTTTTCAGCTTCTATCAGTATGTTTGGAGCCCGACGATAGAGATCTGAACCTCCTTGAAAAATCATTAGAATCTCAGGGGCAGCTGACATGCTCTTGAGACTTCCCTTGAAGCACGTGTCCAATAAGGAATATCCAGAGACTTGAGTATACCTTCCAGACATAATACGCAGTGAGGTATATATATTCATTGGCAGTCTTGTAATAACAGTTCCAGAGTCTATGATGGTGGGGCTTGATACTGAGCAGCAGCCACTCCCAGAGGCCTACCAGCGACAGTAATAGCTGCCAACCTTAGAAAGTACAGGCTAGGATCCTGAGAGTTTCTGATCATGGGGGTGAACTTGTAGGCCAATGAAGAGATCTTTCCAATGTACAAGAAACCTGCTCCAAAAGAGGCAGTAGCGGGGGAAAAAAAATAGAAGGCATACCCGTACGTGGTGGACAACTGGGCTAACATTTATAGCTTGTCAGGCACTAACTCTACAATACCAGCTGCTCTTCCAACTAACCCCTCATTGTCCTCCCCACATCTGCATGTGAAATGGGGCAAGGTCTGTGATGGTGCTATGGTCAATAGATCTTGACTCAAGTAGCCCATTGAGTAAGATGCATCACCGTAGCTGGCTGTCTAAATGCATAGACCACTAGCAGAACAAATGGGGTCATTCAAACGGGCAGACTTGAGTGAAGAACACTCAGTGAGCGCTACATGAGTGAAGAGCACTCAGTGGGGGGTTTATATGATAGGTCTTCGCTGCAGAGGGTTCAAACAGGGGATAGACCTGGCTATGACAGTATACAACATAAGGTTGGCACTGAAGTCAGGATAGGGAGCTACCTGTATCAAGTATCATGGCATAGTACTTAGGAGGGAAGCCAAGGCCTAACTTCAGATGGTAGTTACCAGAGCCAATGGACAGAGCAGGATTTAATAGGATGCTGGCTGAATTTGGTTCCAGGACATGTCACGATTTGTGATGGGAGCTGGAGGCACCCCGTTCACCTTTCTTCGAAATTATATTAGTAAAAAACGTTACACGATCTTCATCATGCAAGACCATATCACTGAGAGATGAGGACGAAGAGTTGGGAAAGAGAGAGGAGTAGGATCCCGTACATGATATCACCGGTTAGCTGACCACTTGTGCTCTGCAGAAATGTTAATTCGAAGCCTGCTAAACATAACATGCCATGTGCATAATACAACTAATAAGTAATAACTAGTATTCGTCCGAAAATATACATAAAACTTCAAAAGCTTTAGTATAAAAAATAACATGCCTTGGAATTTTGCAAATGAAGCTGGCGCAAGGAGCAGACAGTAAGAAACCGGACCAACCCCATCTCTTAAGGACCCTTGCATCTTATGCTCTCTTTTTGTTTTTTACGTTGCTCCTCGCAAACTTCTTGTAGTGGAAAAGATGATAATGTGAAAAGGACTTTTGCGTCAGAAATGATAACTTTTGAAGGTTTTTTGTATTGAATTTTGTCATCTTTTGAAGATTGTTTTTTTTTTTTTTTATTTTAATTTTGAATATTTTTCTAATTATTTAAAATTTTGACTTTATTTTAATTTTAAAATTTTTTATCATTTAAAAATATGGGGTGAGTCCCAGTTTTCAATTTACCAAATTTATTTAAATTTGTTAGTGTTATTGATGATAGAAACCCAAAATTATCCAAATTAGAAGTTCAAATATCCAATTGCACCAAAATTTAATTAAGACCATAAATTACATTTGTGGTAAATTATTATTTTATCCTTAAATTTTAACCTAAATAATAATGTAGTCCCTCATTTTTTTTTTAAAACTAACTAATAGTTTCTCAGTTTTGATTCTATTAAATCAATTAGTTCTTCACTTTTTGTAGTTTAAAAATCTATAAAAGACTAAATACCCCTTATTTTTTCTTTAATTTTTTTTCACCCATAGAAAAATCCAAAACCTATTTATTCACCAACAAAATCCAAAAAGTCATAATTAATTATTTTGAGACTAATAATTATATAAAAACAAAAGTAAATAAAGAAGAGAACATTAAACCAAAAAATAATTAAGAAACCATCAACCAAAAAGGAAAACAAATTATTAAGTTGTACGCAACTAAGAGTCATCAATTTGACAGGAGAAAAGCCTAAAACCTCCTTTGCTAATAAATTTTCAATGCTTCGTTTGCTAATAAATTGCAATTTGCTAACACATGTCCAACGCCTAACATGCAAATCGTCATCAAGTAAATTCTATAAGGAAACCCACTTGAAAGTTGAAACTCAACTAAAGAAATGGTAGGTATTGAACAATTTCATAATCTATAATAATTCATAACAGAATCACCACTCTCTCAGCAATAGTTGAAAGGGGTGATAATTTTATCCAAATAAAACGGATAATATCCGATCTATTTAATAAATAAGGTGAAACAAATTTTTTATTTTATATTCGTAATGAGTTTAGATAATGGTAATATCTATTATGAATTCGATCCCATTATATATATTATATATATTTTTATTTTTTTTAATATTTTATATATATATATATATATATATATATATATA